>JWZT01005635.1:20312-46377 GCA_000827895.1 Thelohanellus kitauei | reverse complement strand
ATATATATATAAAAGTCAATGTTAATCCAGTGTCAATATCCGCATACATAATTTCATCATTATAAAATAATTTTTATATATTTAATAGGTTGTATATAACGTCACTTATACTTATGATATCGCCTCTCGAATATTAAAAAAAAATATCTCTTGTTAATGACTACTAAAATATATATTTTCAACTCATAATATTATTTATTTAAAAGATATATAGAGTCATATCATTGTTGCGAAATAATATATGTTATTGTAGATAAATGATAACGAAACGTAAATAATCTAGTTTTGATTTATTTTCATGTGCTCTATTACTCTGTAATTTATTTTATGAAAGATTTTATTATTGATTGAACAATTCCGTGATAGTATGTGTAATGCTCGAAAATTATTGTGTTCATGTATTGATATAAATTAAATTGATAAATATTTCTGTAATTTTTTTAAGAATAATTATTTAAAATGTAAACAATTAGACCATGTTTAACTAAATGTGAAAATAATTCCTCATTTATGAAGTTCTTTAAATTCATTCAAACTTTTGATATTAGAAATACTATGAATTTTTTGAAAAAACATTAAAATCGTACTTGAGATTTTTTTTAAAAAACATAATATATAAAATCAATGTTGTTGTTTCAAGACAGCAGAATTACATTTTTAATTTTTGCCTATTTGGTTAAAAATCTAAACAGGTTTTAATATTATATAATACAGATCTTCATTTGCTAATTAAATATTTACATAATTTATCAAATATGTCAAAAAATACCTATCAAAACTGTGATTTAGAAAATGTTAATGTTATGAACGGATAATAACACCTTTTTATTATCATTTTATTCATAATGGTTTCAGATTTTAAAATGAACCAGACTTTTTTGTATTGTATATATAAAAGTAATTAGTTAATTTTTATGTCATGAATAGGATAAATTCTCAAAATATATAGTTATAGACTGGTTAAAAATGCTGAATCATAAAAATATATTTGATCAGATATTTCATTAATATTTGACCCATTTAGATTAAGATATTATTTCAAACTATACTTAGTATAATCTATTATTGACTGTAAAGGATATTTTGAAATAAATACTGCCAATGAATTTTAAAATAATTGAATTTAAAGTGTCATTTAATAAATAACATTTAAGGACTTTTAAATTATTATATTTATAGATTTTAATACATTTTATCATTTTAGGGCTTACTCACGAATTTAATCCAACTGAAAACGATCAGATTGTCAAACTACAAGTTGCTACACCAGTCACCCTATGTGTGGTGGTTTTTGAAATTGTTGAAGTGGTAGTTAATGTGGATAAAGAAATGGAAAATAATGATGCAAAATTTATATTGGGTGCTAGTTCATGTCGTGAAGGTCACACAGTCCAAATGCCAAATTAAGAATAACGTGTTTGTGCATTTCATATATGTGCGATTGTATAGATGACTTCATTGGTGGATCATATGAACACCAATTTCGTCCAAATTAATATCACTATTAGATTCCCAAAACATTTCTAGAACAATTATGTTGAATGATCGAGATAACGGACATAGAATTCTCATGGCGAGCTGAAGAGTCTAGTCATTCATTTCAATCACACGTATTGATCCATATTGTTTCAAATATAATAAGTCATCATGCAAGTATTCTTTTTTTAACGAAATAGTGAAAAAGCTAATATTGGTTTTGAAGGTCATGTAACCTGGTAGAGTAATTCTTTACTTGCTAAAAACACAATCGATTGTAGCATCCAGCAAGCCACATATCAATATATACCTAATACGAGCGTTCTCTGACTAATCTTGTCTATGATTCTGAAAATCAAACGCTGATGTGCGATGTTTATTCTCACCCATGGCTCTCACTGATATATTCTGTATGAGAATCGTTAATTGAGACGGAATCCCTTTTACATGGTTATCCAAGAGAACTTTGACAAATTAGAACTTTTATTTATTCGATAACATGGATCATCTGGAATGCAAAGTATTTTCATTTATTTACAGGTTGCCATATGCCATATCTAAATTATTTATCACACATGTACTTCATTGTCGAAAAAAATTTCACAATGAAGATTTATAAGAAAGACATGCCAAATAGAATGAAAATTCTATTCATATTATTGGCAGTTAAAGTATTTTATGGGTTATCCACCGAACTGAGAAAATTCATGCATATAAATATATATGATTTATATTTGTTATGAATCGAAAAATTTATGAATCGGCATTTAGATATTGCTATTTCTTAAATAAAACATTCATGAAGTAACTAAATATATGCAATGTTTGAGAATAAATAGCTGATAAAAATGTGCTGGGTTAATTTTTTGAGTTGTAATATTATGTTAATATTTGATTAATTTTTTAAACAAAGTAGGAAACTGATAAGTTATAGAGACCACTGCGAAAGACAAAATATTGTAGAATGTTCACAATTTAGAGCATTACTATATGGTAGCTCGAGATTTTTAGAAATTTGACTTATAATATTTTTTATTCAAGAAATAGTAGTTTTGATAGAAAATAAATGATAAACCATAAATTAGCAAAAAATCATGGATAAATATCTACAAATGTATTTTATATTTTAATATACTTCTCTTAAAATAAGAATTGTATATTTTAACCATGAATATTTATTTCATTACAATCCCATTAAATGATGATGAAATGAAGTGATTTGTCATTGTTAAACACCCTTAAATATATCTATTAGACGAGGTGATCAAAATGTATAGTTGATACCCAAGAATATATTTGAAAAATGAATATCGCATTTTCTTGTATATATGCCGCAGCCCATTTCTCAAATGTTTAAAATCTGCATCTTGCGGATTATTCAAAGATGAGGGAAATATATGACATGGTGGCATTTAACGAGTTTTTTTGACTATAAGCAGTGATTTTTTCACATGATAAAAACTGCATTGTACGAATTGAAAAAAGAATATTTTTCAGAAAGTTAAGGTGGTGCCGTTTATTTAAGTATGCGCTCTATATACAAGAACCTACGGTATTCGTTTTAATAAATGGATTGCAGAATATTAAATATATATTTAATGGCCTTTCAAGAGAGACTGAATTACCTGTATTTATACACAAATATAATATATTAACTTGAATATCTAGTCATAGGATCGTATGGTGATTTCAAAACGAATGTTAAAATATGTTGACATCTCATGCTATATTTTTAATTCTGTACGCAATTCACATTGATCATGTGCAAATTTTATCTTTACGACTCAATTTACAAAGCATATTTTATAGATATTATTTATGCATTTATTAATCTTTTGTTTAGACGATTTCAAAACTCAATTTTTTTATTAAAGATCTCTCTAATATATGAGATGATTCCAATAATCTGTTCATTTAATATTGTTTTAACTCTAAAATGTATATATTCATATGCAATTTTCTGTCGCCTAAACCTACGTAATGTATAAACTATTCAATTATGTGTTGAATATAATAAAGTAATAACGTAAAATCTAAAAATTTATCAAAATAGATTAATAATTTTCGTCAACCATCTATTCTAATGCATTGCATATTTTTTAATCAGTTCGAAAATAACCACAAATATCGCATACGATGCTTCACTAAATGTATGATTGTTTTACACAAATATAATGGTTTTCAAACTATATTTGCAGCGTCACCTTTAATCTCTCTGATAGGCTGTTGCAATCCCCAATCTTAAGATAATTTTTTTTTATGGAATGATGTGGCTTTTCTTTTATATATGTAGAAATCATAAATATAGTATGAATATCTGATATGAATGAGAATCTTTAATTTTTGAAATCGAACATAAAATAAGTTAAATGTAATCACCAAACAATATGTATTTCTGTTTTTGAAAAATATATTTATAATTAAAGAAGTGAAATCAAATATTTATCAATTGCTGTATTTATTTGTTCTAATCTTCGTAATCACCACATGTATGCTGTATATTAATGTATGAATTTGAAATAATTAGCGAAGCATAGGTTATAATCGGAATTTGTATTGGTAATATTTATTAGTGCTTCGAGACTAGATATAAACAAGCTAGTATTATTGCTAAACTTTATTTTATTAATATATTTTTCAAATCAGTGAATTTTAGGGTCGCCATTACAATAGTATAAGCAATGGCATATTATGGATCGTGCCTTATTCTATATTTGATTTTAAATAATACAGTATAGAAAAATCTTCTTTGGCAAAGATATGTTGTTTGATATAAAAGATAAAAAGGCAACACAGTCTCACGCAGAACATATTAAATACGTATTATCTTTTAAAATTTTATTGATAATTCGTATGTTGATATTCAACAAGTGAAATCAGTTTTTGCTCCATTACTGTTAAAGGGTTTATAGCATATTAATCTAATCAAATGTGCGCAAATTCTTATTAGTCGTGACATTCCACTCCATCCTCACAAAGTTTTACACGGCATTTTATGCTTTTTTCTTAACCCTTTTAGGTCTCATTGGTTGTTGATTTCCTGATATTGTGGCTTTTCTGGTTCTCTTCTTGATTAAGAACATTACAGAGTAAATTATAATGAACTATCTCTTAGTAATTAGTGTACAGGCTATCGTAAATGACATAGTTTGAGTGTTATTCTGATTTTGTTGTAAAAGGAACATAAAATCTTATGCTTAATTAATTGAGCTTGTTGTTTTGTAGATAAACTTCGTCGCCGGGGACTAAACACTACAATTATGATTTTTGATTCGTAGAAAGCTTTGATTCTGTCCTTTTTGCAGACATATTTGATTTTATAATCTCGTCCCATATCAAAATATTTTTCGATGAATTTTACACATATATACGATAGTTACAATTTTCTGCATTCTTAATCTTGTGGATTGTAACGTGATTTTCGATATCTATGCCAAAAATCAACGCGCAATGAGCGTTACCCAGAGAGGTATTTTTTAACTCGTCGTATTGAATGAACACCTGCTTGAAGAGTTTCATCCAAATCGTAATAGCTATCACTCATATGATACCTCAATGCTGCTTTTATTATACTATTCGTGCTTTCTACTTAACTGTTTCTGATCAAGTGATACAGGATACTTCTCGTTTTTCTGTTTCCTATCATGGCACAGAATAAGTTATGAAGATCGACTCGAATTGTGTCCCTTGATCAGTATTATGTTACTTAGGGAAGCGAATCTTTGAGAAATGATTTCCAAAATAAATTATTAAGCTTCCTCCGGTGTTGGGGACGTAATGGCTTTGGCCTCAACCCATTAAGGAATGCTTCAGTGTCACCGATAATGTAATTTTTGCCGTATTCTTTAATAGATAGAGATGATGTAAAATCGATATGCCATCTCGAAAATTTCTCGTGGGAGTAAAAATGGATTAGCTAAGCTCAGAGGTAACTTTTCTTACACTTGTTAATATTACAATCTTCGCATATCCCCATCCAGTCCAAGTTATCGATATTCATGTTATTCCAATAGAATCGTGTGCTCAATTAGTCGAAAGTTTTATCTATGCATAAATGGGATAGTATATCACAATGAAGCTTTCTAAAAATATTATTTTCATATGCTCATTCAAAATTGGGCGACTTCCTTTTCTTCCAACTGAACATTAAAGCCGTAAACAGGTTCTTAATTTCCCATCAAATGCGCCTTCATATTTTTGATCCTCTCTCGAATTTTTTCTACGACGGTTTCTTTCGTTTGCTCCCCTTTTTAATTTGCAAAAGGCTCTAACCCGATCGTTGTCAATGAACGCGATAATTTGTCGGATACAATATGTTTGTTTCATGCGATATATTAAATTTCAAAGTTTTAGTCTTCAAATTCTAAAGGCCATATCGTCAATCGAGCTCTAACGACATTATATGCTTTATAAAATTTGAGAGATTTGTGATATGTTCACAAGGTAAATTTTTACCATATCGATGATGCGTGAATTTTCGAATTGCAAAAACTATTCCCAAAACTCTATCTATTGTCGAGTCATTTCTCTGTGTTAGACTTAATAGTTGCCTAGCAAACGCTATTTAAACGTCAATGACGTTAATATTTCCATAGATATGTTCCAAATATTTTATCAGAGGCTTTGTTTGAGAGTTAAAGGTATCTCTATGTCCAGAATTCCAAGAGAGTGTAAATTGGCCATAAAATATATCATGTTTGTAAATGATTTATCACATATCTCATTCAATATCCACGGGATCGCTGTTCTCAATGGTTTATATAAAGATTCGGCAAGCAGGGCGAAATTCTGCATAATACGACCTCTCTTGTTTCCTGTGCCTAAAAAGGAGTAAAATTTTTTTTGGCGTAATCAGGATTTCTAAAGTTGATATGGATTCCACATCTGAATTATTCGGTAGTGTCGAGATTTCAGAAATTTCGAATACGCTTTGAGATTTTTCATTAGGTCAGAATCTACATTTGGTCTTGTTAATTTTGGTATATTTCAAAAGTTTTTTAAGAATCTTTTCGAGTATAAGGTTTGTTTATCGAATGAATGAGGATGAATTAAGGCGTCATTTACATAATATAAACAACCTTCAATTCCATGTTGTATTTTGTACATTAATGTTCGGAAATTGCTAGTCTGTTCTTGAGCCCGAATATCATTACGTTGTGATGATACGTTGCCCTGTGAGGTCTATGACCGAAACCAGTCCTAAGCTGCGAACTCTCATCAGGAGAAACTTGCCAGTATCTCGATTTTAGGTATAAAGTTTTTTTAAATACCTTGCCCATGAAAGCCAGTCGAACATTGATTCGATAAGTGGATGAGAGTCTTCTCGTCTCTTATAATCAAACTGTTTAAGGATCTGTTATCTATGGAGAGTCGGAAAACTCAAGAATTATTTTTTTTAAGAGGACAGATGGTGATACCAAGGCCCTATTTCTTAGACTTAATATTTTAGATGTTAACATTTCGTCAAGCTGTTTGTTAATCGCGTCTTCAAGGGAGGCAGAAAAACAATTAAAATTTGTTCTAAAAGGTGTACCCGATTTAGTTTCTGTGTTACGTTTGACTGCATCAATAAATCCAATATCAGTTTTGGATTTAGAGAAAACACAAGAGTTGGATGTCAGTATGACGATGATTGAGTTCTTGGACTTGACTGATTTGTGATTAGGGTTATTGTTGAATGAAAAACTCATAGTGTCGTCAAACAAGCGGTAATGTATATTTTTAGAATTCAGTTTCAATTTGATGTGGAACGACTTGAATAATTCTCTGCAATAATTCAATCGAACTTCTGATTGTCGACCTTTTGAATAGTTCACTTAAATTTATGATATCCAATCATGAAGCGTATTTGTATTTTATCATGTGAATGAGTTGAATCCTTATTCGCTAAATATGGTGTAATTTTCGAAATTAGCTTTTCCATATTTTATGCAGATCGATTAATTATAAAACAGAGATCTGCTCCTACATCAATTAGTAGAGAGCGGTTTAGTGGTGTCACCTTAATTTTAACAGGGACACAGAAATCAATATCATTAAAGACTAAAACTCTTACATAATATTCACGAGAATAACGATTAGAATTTAAATGTTTATTATTTCCTTTGCATTCATTGGAATAATGGCCCATTATATGGATTGAATAAAAAGTTATATCTTTTCTACGGTTATCAACAGAGTGGTTTTTTCTACCAAAATCATAACATTTCTTTCCTGGTCTTGTTTAATCCACTGATTATATGGCCACTTCGATCTTATCCAATTTTTTCGTAATTTGGTCGTATTTGGGCATGAACGATTTTGCACTTTTGAGAGCATATAGTATATATGGTGGTTCTTTGTCAACGATAAATATTAATTGGGTTTTTGAATCTTGCAAGTGACTCGAACTCGATGATACTGTCGACTTTTCAATCATCTGATCTAAGAAAATTGGATCTAATAGCTACCAAACTGACCAAGCATTTTCGAGAGAATGACTTCAATAGCTTTATATATATCGGAAGATATCTTAGTCGTGTTCCGAATGGGTTCGTCGTGCGACTTCAGTAGTTTCTCTATCCATGAGATAAAATCTTCTAGGCCCAATTCTGCAACAATATTCCTCTTCATATTTACCATATTTCTGAAGAAAGAGCGTCCAGATATACTGGAAGTTTTAAGAAATCGATCGCTTTTACATATTTTTCTTCAGATTATTTTACGCTAAACATGTCAGATTTTTTTTCTGTTCAAAAATCTGACTTTTGTCAGAGAGGGGGCGACCGCAGAACGTTTTAGGTTTTTCCATCTAGTCGTAACAACCATCATGGGGAGATCCACCAATCATTCGTCCGTGTTATCTCTAGCTCAGAGATTATTAGGCTTATTTGTATCAAATGTTTTAACTGCTGAGAGCACTATAATGTGCATTCATCATATGTGATGTTCACATGTTCGTATTACTAACAATTCAAGGTTCAATATATATTCCTCTAATGTGTCATAAAATATCTTAAACATTGAGTGTAAATGGACTTCTTGCCACTGCCAACATTCTAAGATAGATTGGAATAATATATATCGTTAAGAATATTGTGAAAATATTTGTTTGCAGTATTTATAATTTTATTTCTTTTTTCTCGTGCAACTCATTTTTTCATCAAATAATGCAGATAAGGTTAGAGGTATGGAAATTTCAATATTGTCTATTTTTTTGTCAGATCCAAGATTTCATGTTGAATAATATAATATTTTCAAATTTGACGAAGTATGATTCATTTGGTGTTTTCAATAACAAAGAAAATTCTTTAGCAAATGCAAATATATAAACCATATAATTTAAAGTCTGTCCGTCACATTCATTATTATAAAGTTTTTCGAAATGACGTTTTTTGCGGTATTATTAAAATAGTGGTTTAGTTCCTCCCAAAAAATAAAATACTTTTTGGAATAATTAACTTTGACAAACATTACACTTAAGCATTATATTTCGAAATAGTGCACAACAAATTCAAATCTACAAATTTCTGAGTAAAGTTGATTGTTTAAAGCACTCTCATTCACCATATAAATGATAAATTTCATAATATCTGATAAATATTTCCCCGTTTTTTGGTGATATTATTTGTCAATGAATTAAAGAGTTGGTTCCAATGAATTTACTTGTCTCATTTTATACCAAAAATGGAAACCAAGACAGATGTCCTAAAATAATTGGAGAATCATCAGTACCTACACAATAAATATTTTCACAACACATAGAATTTTTTAAACAAGAACCGATTTGTCGAATTTATCATATGCCTTGGCAGTTGTTTCAAGACGTTTGCACAAGAGAAACACTTTTTGAAATACATTACAATACAAATACATAACATAAACCAATAATTACCAAAAATTGCCACTGTATTTTGATTCATCGACTTGAATATATACACAATGGCCATTATATTATTTTCCGAAATTGGTGGATAGTACTCGAAAAAATTAATAAAAAATGAAAGGATTAACAACATATATTGGTTTCATGCAGTATAAACCATGCTTTATCTCAAAATAACATCAAAATTTAAATTTCGGTACATTTTGTCAAACCGTAAACGTTTTTGATGATTTTTTTCAAAATAATATATTCAGTTATATGTACTTTTAATTTAAAATGAATTAATAAATTTTTTAATATCTCTTCACCGTCAGTACTTAGTCTTCGATTCTTTATCAAGAAAAAACAAAAGCCATCGATAAATTATATTCAATTGGTTACTCATAACGATGTTTATTTTTTGATTAGTTTGTCAGTGAAAGAGCTATCTTAACATTTTTCAGTCTTAGATGGATTGTGTATACTGTTAACTGCGGGATTTCAAAGAATTTGCCCTTAAATTCTTCATAGGTATTTAAGTTTATATAATTATGTCTGTTTAAATCCTTTTTTGGAGGTACTACTATATTTTATACAGCTTTTTATAGTATCTTGGTTTTGGGATATTTATCTAATTATTATGGTTTGTAAACTCTAACACAATATATTTGAAGGTATATAAAAGTTTCCTTTTGAAGATACTCGATAATTTTATTCTTTTCATTTATACTAAGCCATATCTTGGTTTTGTATATCATTGTTTGTTATGCGCATGACAATCGAAATGAAAATTACTAAACATTTTCAAAGTATTGATTCTATTCAAAACAAGAAATAATTTATGCTGAAAAATTGACAAAGTGAAAACTAGACATTGTTAACCGAATATAAAATGTAGCTATTTCATTTCCTGCAATAACTCATTTTGAATATCGGCCGATGGAAATCTATTTTCTGTGTAACATTTTATGCACATATCGAAATATAGCAAAATTATCAATAAATTATGCTCTTACGATAATTCGAATTATATCATTGAATGTATGTAAAATTAAATCTCTCCGGTATGTTGAAAGGATCATTACCTCTATAAATTGCAACAGTCGCCGAATATGAAGGATTTGATGACTTCTCCGATCAGCGAATCGTGCACCAATAGAATCTTACGCATATAAATATTTTCAAAATTTTGTACATCTCAAAGTTTGTGTGTGGATAATATACAGAGTTTATCGATAAAAATGGAATAAATGTCAATAGAATTGTAAAAATTGTCATTAGAAATGGAAGTTAATATAGACATAAAATTAGGAGAATAGTCAAATCCCAAAATATCGTAGAATAAAAACAAGATAAGGACGTATAAAAGTGTATCCAATGAATGCCGTGTCATTTAATAATAAACGCCATATCTCACAATACATCTCCTTCTGCAGTCTCGCGAATGTTCGATGTTAAAATTTCTAAAGTACATATAATATGGAAAGATGTTCAGAAATTATAATAAATAACCACACGGCAGCATTCGAGAAAAAATATTGGCGAGAAACGAAGAGAGTGTTTACGTGACATCGTCGAAGACTGCTATCTCACTCAACAAAATATTTCAGACCATTTTTTAATATTAAAAACAAAAGAATAAGCTAACGCAATGTAGCGCGATATTAAATGGGCGATAACTATTAGTATAAAAATTTAATTTTTATTCCAGAACGAAGTAACATAAAACTAATAATTCAAGGACGACACAATTATGTCATTTAATACTTATTTATTCTCTACGAGTAATATTTATATATTCTTTTTATCGATGAAACGAGATTATATTATTTGTCGATAATAAATTATTTAAGGGCTGTTTATGGAAATCTGAATGAAATAAATAAAAAAATATTTAATCCTATAATAGCACAGTTTGTTCAGATATATCCAGATAATTGAATTATGTTCCTTTGAGGTTTCGAATTAACTTTTAAAAGTCATATTTAAAAAGCTATTTTGACAAATTTAATGAATATTCTTGATGAAAAGCAACTGATAAATGTGATTTCGTTATAAATAATGTCCTCTTCCACAAATGGACATAGATTAAGTGTTTCAAAAACAGCTGTAGACAACGCGTTTTTTGACTTTATATCCTGTATTCATTTCAGTAATCTAACAAAGATCATTTTACACAAGGAAAAATTATAGTCAGAAGTCTTCAACCAAAAAACTGATTAAATCAATAAAATTCAAAATTTTACAACGTTTAGCACACTTCAGAACCTAAATAATTATTTTGAAAAAAAGAAAAATATTTAACTGATTGTCTGAGAATAATAGAAATTATTGATTTATATGTTTTTCACGATTCCCCTGCAACTGAGAAAAGTTAATTGCCTGACGGCTATTGCGCAAATTTTGAATTATAATGCAAGTAGGGATATTCTTAAAATATTTCAGAAGTCAGAAAAAATTAATTCGAGTTCGCTCTATGATGTGAATGTAAAAAATTCATTAATGCTCAAATTTAAAGTCTTGCAGTGATATGTTGAAAATTTATGGGTTCAAGATTTATATATTCCTTAACAATTCTCAAAAACGCTGAATAAGGGCAGTTTGCTTAAACTGTCCACTATAGGCAAATGGGTCTCATAATTCGTTGAGTGACCGATGTTAATATCAAAATCACATATTTTTTTACCCGGATTCGAATGGGAATATTCGATTATCGATAGAAAACACCTGTCCCAGTCATCGATATTGTTCTTCTTGAATTTGACCCTAGAGCTTCTTCCACAGACCCCTGGTGGATGTTAGATTCTCTCTTTTCATGGAATGCTTTTCATTGATGTACATGTTTCGATGTAGTGAAACAAATCGAGAAAAATGTTTGATTTTCGTAATTTAAATAAAATTCTTTTGACTATTTGAATCATTAAAACATTAGTATGAATAAAATGTTACAGACAGAATTTCCATTTTTCAACTCATTCTAAAGACTAGCTAATTTAAAATCTGGAAATTTCAGCTACATTGATTAAAATAGATGGTATAAACACCATGAATATTCAACATGTTTTTTTAAAATGAAGAAAGAAATTTATCGAAATAAATTGAAAATAGGTCATACATTATCTGATGGTAATTAAATCCTGCTATGAATATCAACCCGAAAAATTCGTACACACCCACCATTTTAGATTGCACCAACAAAACGAAACAAATTGTGTTGTTGAAGTCTGTTCGATTGTTCGAACATTGATCAACATACTATTAAAAAACACTACAGCACAGGAGCGTAATTTCAGTCCGTTGAATTTTGTTTGAAGTTATTTCAACAAATCATTTTTTAACTGGAAAATGTTTATGATAAAACATGACCAATGTTGAATTGTTAAATTACAGACCATTTTTTATGCCTGATTTTGTGTCTTGTTCGAAAATAACAAAATCATAGAAAAGTTAGATTCCTGAAATATGCGAAATACCACATCAGAATGGTTAAATTTATGTTTGACGTAATGACAAGTTAGATTTCGTTCTCTGTTTTTGAAGGTTCGTTTACGGTATTGTTCCTAGTTTTATATGTTTGAAATTTGTGTCCGCCCATTTTTTATCCAGGCTTCAACTGTCCTGAGGCAACTTTCATCACGAGTAGATATATTGTGTTAGCTCATGGGTTTCATACGTTTATTTAAATGTGACCTATTCATAATTTATGTGAATATGTTTTTACTTTGTGTTTCAGAAACCAAACGGTGGGAACTATATTTGAGAAAGTTTTTAATTTCAAAAACTCAGATATGTGCAACTTCCCTGAAAAACAGTATCTATGCTTGTGTTATAAATTTTTTATATTTATTTTACAAGTTAACAGCTATTTTTTATCAAAAACCAAATACAATTGACAATATTTATGTTAGAAAACGGAACTGTAAGATGGAAGGAGTACGTAGAAACACATCTTTAAAAACGATAGTATTTATTGTTTAGTTTAAATTTGCGGACAATCATAAAAATTATGTGGTAAAAATAGTCAGAGTGAAATTTTTATCTACTTTCCTGAGTTTAAATATGCATCGTCATCCTTTTTTTCATTCTTGTTGAGGGTTCACGCCTTCACCAAAGTAATAAATTCATATTAATGGCTACAAAGTGACTGTTTGAAATAAACAAAATCAGTTATTAAATTTTACTAAAAATATCGAGTACATAATTAAGTTTTAGAATATTTTATGAACAAATAGAGAAGAATATGGTACGAGGCATAAGAGAGAGATGTTTCAAGTAAATGGAAATTTTTCTCTTTTTTCGAAACTAAGGTTTGGCTCATCGCATGTATCTTCCCAATCTCTTCCGGTTAGAATTTATCATAACTCAATATAAATTTCAGTTCATATTAAAAAACCATGATTGCAATAAAGCTACAAACATTCAAAATCTATAAATCCTAGCAATCGTCTGAAGGTAGGTGATTGGTCCCAGTTTACTATATTGCAGAAAGATGCGCGTAACTCTCGAATTAAAAGCTGTTTGCTGTGCTGGCCATTATAGGTGAATGGCTTGCCAAGGTCCATGCGAGCTAATCGGGATTGTGTCAAAACTGTTCGCCTTTGATTTTTTTATAAAGACAAATATGTTCACATGAACATGATTAAACGTTGATGAAAAGCCTCTGTGCCAGCCTTCAATTCTCTTGTTGGTCCTGGGTTGATTATTAATAGTTCGATTAAATTGGTTCCACAAGCTTATGGAGAATTTTGGGTTTGGTCATCTCCTTCCATGTCTTCGAACGATGTATGCCTCTTCGAAGTAGCCTAAAAGCTCTTGAATAATGGTGAAATTTACGTTGCTTAAAACAAAAATCCTCAAGCGCTTCGAATCATGTAACCACATCTTTGATGGTGCAAAATGCCATAACAGGCAACTTTGTAAGTTGCATTCTCATTCCATCATTTTTAATATAGGACTCGCCAGTCCCAAATTTTGTATTTTCCTCACGATGGATTGATATAAATGAAAAAAGCAACAAGAATGTTTTACAGTTTGGTAAAAACTCGGGAATGAATTGATTGAGGCCAATTCAAACTCGGTCATAGGGTAGTGAGCTGTGAGTTGAACCCTGCTTGGATTCGCACGCTAAAGATATCAAGATTTCCTCTCTTCTTAGTTTATACTAGCACAAAAAAAACTGGAAAAATGTAGTTGTTGTAGGCTGCGTGAATTGTAAATGGCTGGAAAAATATGGTTGGAACAACTTTAAGTTCCGTCGAAATACAGACTTTGGGTTCTCGCGAACAGGTTAATGTTGGAGATAGATCCCAAACCAATTACACTTCTAGGCTCTGTATTAACGCTGTCGTAGAAAACAATCGGTTCGTTGTTTATCAATATAATTTCAGTGAGAATTTCAAAATTAGCAGCCGATTCAGGCAGGGTTAACAATTACTCACTTCGTTTTTTTTGGGATTTTTGATAATCGATCGCTATCGTGGTAAAAAATATGGATTATATTTGTCTGCTGCAAGGATTAAATTAGAACCGATCGAGGGTTATCGATTGTCGTCAAAGATTTCTCCCATACAGGGTTTCCACTTACTTTCGAGCATGATCCATTTACTATCGAGCATCCATAGCCTTCAAAAGTGCGCACCCTAACATTCATTATTGCGCACCTGAAAACGACATACGTGATCTATAGCTCAATATGATTCAACCAATTATTTATTAATTTATAGTTTTATAAATTGGGAAATAAGGTTTCTGCCCATAATGCAAAAACGCAGAAATTATTTAAAAAATTATTCAGACCGGTTTGAACAAGTTAGTTAGTTGACCGTCAAAATAGACGTTCAATCGGAATTTTTCCTTACACGCATTGCAGAATTGGTTTTCCAGAAATATCACAAATGAATTAAAACTGTACAATAAGCGCTTGTTAGTAATGCTCTCAAACGATTAGAAAATTTATTGGTAAGTGTAAACAATGGAAATGTAAATGATTTAATATTGTGTTTTTGCATTATGAGTATGAGGACGTTATTTACTCATTTGCCCATGAATAAAAATCATTAATTAATAAATAATGGGTAGACTCATATTCAGCTGTAGAATCACGTATGTCGTTTTCAGGTGCGCAATAATGAATGTTCGGGTGCCCACTGCTGAACACTAGGGATGCTCGATAGTAAATAGATCACGCACGAAAGTAAATGGAAACCCTGCATAGAATATTTTAACATTTCTTGCCACCAACTCAGCGTTCGGTGCGTGTGAGTGCGGAGATCGATACTCCATAATATCCGTGGATGACATCTTGGTTTTCAAAGTTGAAGGGTAGGTTTTGTAACTGCATCGCCACGAAATTTGTGCAGATTTTGTCACGTAAGATTTCCTGAATGAATCGTTTTCGTGTATGAGGCATGGTTTACATTTCTCCGTTGTAATTATTTGTAAATACTAATTATGAAAGAATGTAAGTTGACTAATTTTAATATTGTGCTTAACCGTTTTTCTAAAATATAAATATTTACGCAGTTTAATAATAAAATTACCGTAAAAGTTGCCAATCTCTACATAATTAAATAATATATAAATGCGGAAAAATATATGTAAAATTACTAATATTCACAAGGATATATAGGAGCTTGAAGTTTGATGAACACCCTATATTCAATCTGGTTATATAATTTAGATGGTAATAAGACTACTGATATTGTTATTAAATTTCAAGGGTGGGCGATAATATTGACTGGTAATTAATATCATTCATCAAGTTTTGTTCTTGTGTTGATAAAAAACTCAAATTATCAAATTTAATAATTCTTCTTTATCAATAAAATGTAATAATTAATCATTATATACTTTAATAAAAGAGAGGGATATTTTGAACAAGTTCAATCTACGAGTAAACGAAAATTATATCTAGAGATATCAAACATATTAGCGAACGATTTTAAATTGTTTTAGAATTTGTCGTGTCGCATATCCAGAAATATTTCTTCACTAGAATCATGACAATCTATACAGTTGATAAATCGGTCGTCTTTAACCTCTTAACGTTAGATCTATACGCTGAGTAGCATCTAATGTGAATCAGTTGTACCATACCTGCATTTAAATTTGGCACATCGCTGTTTTGAAGTGTGTCAATAATAGGATTTTCACGCCAACGTTCATTAAAAAATTTGAAGCATAATTCATTTGGTTAAATATACATTGTTTTCTATATTGTTAAAAATACAAAGATTAACCGAATTGTTGTCATAAATAGTCTTAGGTACACAAGCTGAATTCTCGGTTGAATGAAATCTTTGTTAATCATTAGGCAGATTTACTGCATTTAAAGGACCTTCTACGTTCAATAGATGTATTCGTCGTGTGAAACATGATAGGCATATTTTAAAGAATTTCTCATCAATTCGTTGCAATTTCAGCGAAAATTTACGCTAAAATAGTAACGACCAGAATTTCTAAGGATTCAGACATTTGTAAAGCACTCACAGTAGCATAAATAACCTTCTTTTATAGATGTGATAAAACATTTGGAGTTGATATAGTAAAAGTAGGGGAGACTTTAATTGATTTAAGATTTTGCTCATTTCTATTATTTTCTTTACTTTTCTTTATTTAAGAATATACATTTGGCACAGATGGTGGAAAAAACTTTTCATGTTGTTTTGGTTATTGTTAATGAGTATAAAGACAATCCTGTAGTTTGAATTCAAAAAGGAAATATTTAGTTACACGGCCAAGCTTTCTGGCGTGAGACTAAATATCAAGTTCGAGAACTGCTCCTCAAAAAAATCAAAAAAATTTCACTGAAATGGAAACAATCATATTTATCCTTTGAATATGTCACTCAAACGCAGCTGAAGGATGCAGACGTTTCTAACAAAAAGTTCTAATACAAAAGGTGAGCATAAGAAGAGAGAACTAAGAGGAAGAACAGAGGTTTTTAACAGTTGGTCGTAGGAGATGTTCATTAAGCGTAGTTCACTGCAAAATCAAAAACTAAACTATTATAGGCGGGTCAAAAATTTGAAACTTTTTCAAATATATGTTAGAATTTACAAAATTTGCGCAATTGGCGCTTTACGGTGAAAATTAGCCTATTTTTCTACCAGCCTTATCTGGATGACCATATTTGATGTCCATATGCCCAATATTCAAATTTCATATGGCTTTTATCGAATGTATAAACCGTTATATGGTCCGCATTTGTTACAAAAATTAATTTCGTTTCATTATACTGAAAATATATATAATTTAAATAATTTGTAAGCAAAGACCTAAACCTATTTTCTGCCGAGAAAATGTCTTGAATTACATTTATTACTCGTCAATTGATTTTTGATCTGTAAAACCCTTGGGGGCTGAATTACACAGTTTGAGAAACAACGTGTGTTTGTATTCTAACATCATCATTTTGTGAAATTTAAGTTAAGTAATCGATGGTGCTATGAAAAATGTTTCTTGGGTGCACCTCAATGTATTCATATACCCTACATACAATCTAATTTGGGTAATATTTTTTGCAGTATAACTGTAGCAATGACCTCTAACAACAAGAGATTGATGTATTACACCCATTTACATAAACTCCAAATTGTATTGTGTTTGTGATCGATTCGAAGAAACTCTAAACAGATACCCTCGAGAGAGTTTCATAGATATTTGATTAAATGATATTCAAATTGAATTTAGAGTTTCTATTGATTTATATATTATTTTTGTTTATCCAGAAGTATGTTAATATTTTCGCCCTTAAGATACCCTTTCTTTGTTTTATTTTAATTTTTTTGTGTTTATATATTCTTGTTCTTAACTTCAACTAATATTAAATTGTTCAGACGATGCCAAACAATTTGATTGAATTCTGAGATCAAACCATCAAAGATTTTCACAAAATCTTCAAAACCTTTTTCTCTTTGGCATGAAACCTCTGTATATTTGAGCTTTATATAGTATTCTTCAGGAATAAGGCAAAGAGAGATATCCATGTCGCAAGAGCAGGATGGTTTAGATTCTACCTCAGCTTGAAAGGCTTGGAATCGCGAGGCCATTGACCATGAGTTGAACCATTTACCATATCAATCTTGATAAAGCAACGGACCTATCTTGTTGAAAACGAGCATCAGTAGCTATGTCATTATATACATACAACTTAACGAGTTTAGTATATTAGACATAAATGACCTCAGTTGAGAACAACGGAATGTGTCCACCAAGTAAATGATAAAGGTCAGTGCAATGTTAGGAAATGGCTAAGATATGATCATTCCAGAGGCATACCATGTGAAAACTTCGATCTGACCAGGCGTGTCGACAATAAATAAACTATAATATTCATGGGTAAAATATTGTATTCTCCATTGCAAATCAAATTAGAAATTTCCTAAACATCATTCAACCAAAATATTGTTAATGCTTCTCCCGAAGGGAAGTGATTGTAGTAGAATATTATCAAAAAATAAATCTATCATTAAATTACTGACTTTTATATTTAACTGCAAAACCAATCCATACCAATATTATAAAAAATCTTCCGGTGACGCCACCACTCCCATACTTTACGAGGTGGAACGCAACACATTTTTCAATGAACATACCTCAACACCCTTTGTAACTCAAGGGATCTAAAAGTCTGAGACATTGTTCTGCAAGGATAGCCTCAGCTGTATACCAGATGAATATTCAACGATGGTTTATTAAATGATTTTTACAGTTTTTCCTTCGCATATATTAAAGACAATATATTTTTATCTCCTGATCGAGGAACGGGAGGAGAACTTATGGCCCTTTCTGAAAAGTTACAACAATACGCCACTTCTCATTCTTTATGGCAAATATAAGTAACAAACGTCGCCAGAAAACTCTCTTGACACAAGTTCCGTAGAATAGGTGAAATGTAAACTTGAAATTTTTAATCTTAAATCAGAAAATATAAAAATATGTGAAGTTATTATGAGTGTAAATAAGTTTAGCCGATTATCTTTACGATAAAACCAGTAAAATAGCATAACCATCATTTCAAAACCAGGCATGGCGTGCGAGAGTGACGAAATTCGAGTCCGCTAATCCTCTTATAAATATTGCTTTGCTGAGGAATTAAAATTTTGTTTTATGCATTTATTGCATAAAATATGCTTTTTGAATTCTATCTGAAATTCTGAACAAACCTGAGGTTGTTAGTCCAAATTTCAGTGATATTCAATCCTTACTAAACTCAATATAATCAGCTAAATTCTCCAACAAGATTCCGTACGATAAACATAATTACGCTTATACTCAAGGTTTGTAAATTGATCATTTATAGGTGTTTATTGACATGACATTGCTTGACGGTAAAACATGATATATGTTATAAAAAAACCCTTAAATTATGGGAAAGAATGATGAGTTGGAAATTATGGTTGAAATTCAAATAAATAGAGGTTTTGTAAATAAAATTCCATCAAACATATATGGGCATTATTATTATTCGATATTTTATAAGTATGACGGATGCAAGTTACCGCTCTCATCTATGAGAACCGGATCTCAAAACTGAAAATACCGACTTACTCATGATCGGATGCTGGATTCTTGATCTTATCGATCAATGAAGAAAGGCGAGTACAATAGATGTTGACAGAAGTCATGATTGCTACGTTGGGACCAAGTTTGTAATCTCTCATCGCATCCTTATACTTTACACGATTTCGAATGTCGAAATCAGGAGTATATCCAGTTTCTATGACACCAGGGTCTAAATTTATCGATATGTCCTTCTTATTGATAGATTGTAAATATTTACACAAAACCTGAATAATATTCACTTTTACTTTCACAAACGCGGTTTTTCTTGATTTTTATTCCCAATACGATTATAATGGGTATTGTGGATCGACTCTCTGATAAAACTGTTTTAATTTTCTTAGACATGTCTGATTAATCCATTTTGAATTAACTCAAATTTATGGTTATTTGTGACAAAGTTCTATTCTGTCTAGCAGCTCACCGTGAATTAAAATTAGCGTTTGCGCATATGTTGTCTCTTAATTTATTCGAGTGAGGTGGTGACGATGGCCCATACCTCTAGAATTGATTTGTATATATTATATATTTAAACGATCAATGCAAGCTAGATGGTCACTTATGTAAATTAAGTTTAAAAGGTTGATTATAGATATCAGCACCTGTTTTCAAAATATGCCAAAAATTGTCCTCAAAAATACAAAAAGAACCCTATTTCAAATTAACTAGAGTAATATGGAGACTGCCATACAAAGTCGACTGATGTAAAGAGAAACGGCATTTCTACTTAACTTAGTCAAATTAGATATTAGAAAATTCTGTATACACTGAAGTCACGTATTCATATCCAACGTATTGTCTACCCCGAACATGTTAAAAAAAGTTTGAAACTATATATTTTGTATCGATGCTGTTCATTTTTTGACATAAGTCTTATAACCTGTGATAACGATAACTCACAGTGGTGGCTCGATACGTTTCATGTTGCCACATATTGAAAAAAAAGATAAACCGACTGTTTCTCTAGTTGTAATTAAGTATACCAGACTGTTCGCTTGTGATATTTATGATAACCTTTCGTCTCCTTGATTGTTTATTCAAGGAAAGGATGTCGTTGAACTCTTTGTAAGGTTAAGTCAAGCTGAAAAGGTTCATTAGTTAACGTGTCAGAGATTTATCAGTATTTTGTTCGTTTGAACAAGCATAACCTTAAAATCGAAAATGTGCAAATTGGTTAAATTGGAAACCGGAATCATCAAAATCTATTGAAGTATTTTCTGCAAACGTTGTTCACACTCTTTTCTAATTAATTCACACAAAACATCAGTTTTCCTGTCGTATTCAACGGAATAATATTAGGATATTCCAGAATATATAATCAAAGTAATACATGACACAACAGATTGTCAGGTTTTTATGGTGTTTTTGACCTGACATTTCGACAAAAATGGATACTGGCGCACCCTATATGGAAGTCATGATCTCTCAATAGGGTTATCCTATCAAAATTCAAACAAATTTATCCATTATGTACTAATTTTATTCGTTCGCTCTTAAACAATATCATAGTTTGGAATCGATTACGACTTTTAATATTCCACAGATGTTACTTTTACTGAGTCAAATTTTCTGGCAGTTTTTGACGACTGGGATGCAGTTCAATTTCCCAAATATTCAAATAACAGTTTTGTATGTCTTATCCGTCTTTCATGTCGAACTGTGGCCTATTAGTTTACCCTCATACCTGCAGAATTTAACTGCGACAAAAAGGGTATATCTACGATGTCAAATCAGAGGATCATGTCGGCAGGTTTATGATCACCCTTATATCAGAATTATTGATCTAGTTTCTATGCACCGAACGTATAGCAGGTTTTCTATCAATTTTCCAATCGTATGAAAATCCCGGGAATGTTTCTCTGATACGTGAAATAGATTAGATCACAAAGCATTAGTTATAAACGTTTGAAATGGAAACACACCAACGAATGGTTAGCCTTGTTTGACTGACCAGCTCACCAATTTATTAAGAGATTGGGTTAAATAAGGGTACTAGATCTTTTCATTCTTTGATGATATGGTATTCAAGTCATAAAACGCATTACTTTTATGACAATACAATATTAAGTCTATTAATGGGGATGATGAATTTTAAGAAGAAAATATATTTATGTTTATCCAATGTTCACACAAATCAAGATTTTTCGGTGTTAAAATTTTTGATGATATTGTGAACCAAAAACAGTTTTTAGAACTGCAAAGAGGATTAAATTCATCAGATTCTTTGCTCTTAGTTATATGAATGCCAACATAGTTTGTCAAACCAATCAAGTTGAATATCTTGGGATAAAGAGAAAGCATTATTGATATGAGGTTCTTGGAAATAAACTAAGAAATGCTTGATGATAGTTAGTGAGAAACGTATTTGAAAGCTTGCCAAAATATATTTCTGTCCAGCAAGAGCCTACCCCACCAATATCTAAAACTTCGTTCATTTGAGTCAACTCTTTCAATGAGTATTCGAAAAATTGAAAGTTGTATTCCCAACCACAGACTTGTAACAGTTTTCTTTGATTTGCAAGGGTTTGGGCTATTGTATTGGATTGTTATAAAGCAGAGAAGCGGTTTATACAGTATGTAGAAGCTTCTGACGATACAAAGGAAGTGGTTATGGGCGTTTTATGAATGTTGAAAGACGTAGATGTTTATCATAGTAACCACATCTTGTGTAAAGATTATAATTAGTTTAAACTTAGGAATTATTTACTATAAATACTTTGCCAAAGAAAATACAACTTACGTCGACGGTTGGATGCTTCATCGATTTAGATAACAAAACCAAATTTTTGAGTTTAATGAATTTATCACTTTATCAGAATTAAATTTATAAATTAGTGGCTAGTTTTCAAAACGACCATGATTTGTTTATATGTCGAAATTTTGGGGCTTGTGACAAAAAGCATTTGTTTCTTTAATATGAGCTATCTAGAAAATTTGAAAAGTCTGCCGTTAATTTCCAATTAACGAAAGAGCAATATTTTTTAATAACTTTAAGGTATAAAAGCTTGAGCATCCTTATGAGTCTTTAAACTGCCTAAATTATTGAAAGAGCGAGTTGATTTTACAATCTTTGACTTGTGTACATAAAATATATAGCAGGTTGTTTCCATCTGAGAATGTGAACACCATGATTTGTTTATATGTCGAAATTTTGGGGCTTGTGACAAAAAGCATTTGTTTCTTTAATATGAGCTATCTAGAAAATTTGAAAAGTCTGCCGTTAATTTCCAATTAACGAAAGAGCAATATTTTTTAATAACTTTAAGGTATAAAAAATTGAGCATCCTTATGAGTCTTTAAACTGCCTAAATTATTGAAAGAGCGAGTTGATTTTACAATCTTTGACTTGTGTACATAAAATATATAGCAGGTTGTTTCCATCTGAGAATGTGAACCTTACCGGATATTAGATTACTTCAAACAATCGAGTTCGAAGCTAGAATACGACTATTTTTGAATGTAGATTGTAACCAAACAAATTTTCGTTTTCATGCAACTCATCTGATTTACATCTATTTGGAAACTTGAAAGAACAAGGGATATTTGAAAATAGATAGAGACTGCTTTTTCCAACAAAAATCTATTTGAATTCCACCATGTGAGTTCAGACCCCATGAAAATCGCTCCTCTTAAATGAAGAGCAAGATATTTGTATTTAATTTGATAGATTCACGTCAAGATATCACCATATCTCATTCAATTGGATGAGTGTCGAATTACATTAGGACTATAGTTTATTAAAATTGTGTGATTTTGTTGATTAGATTGTCAAATATCATAAAGTGTTATTCATTGAAAGTGCGACATGCAATCGATGTAAATGATCACTCATGTTCATCCAATAAAACCAATTCTACCTTTAACTCTCTGTACACATAAAGATAACTTATACTACGTTTCATTTTCTTCTTCTTTGTGCGATCATTCTTTTAACTATTTGATATAATTCATTGCAGTGACCCTGGGCTGCTGTACTTGATTCTGTCTCATTTCATGCTGATAATTGATTTATTATCTGCGTTTTAATCTGAGGATTGTCTGGTCTAAAATGATTATATCTCATCTAAATCTAGCTACCTGATGAAATAAACGATGTCGATAAATTTTCAGTTATATATCCCATATAGTACTTGATGGTGAGGAATCTTCACATGTTCATAGATTTGTGTCAATTTATTAATATAACAATTCTAAATTAAAATATTCACTTAGATATGCGTCGTCTTCAACGAATGACATCTTGAAGTTTATACATGCTGTTAAATAACGCGGCCTGCTGTTTTAAAGCCTCGAGTTTACTTCATATAAAGTTACGGCCAGGGAACTTGATGAAGGTTCGATGTTAGCATTAGAATTATGAATTTATGGGATCTTGAGTTGATACTGAGTGTCAGCTGAAGTATGCATGATATCCAAAGCAGAGCATGCAAAAAATGGGCAAAAAATTTTAAAATTAGAACCAATTGGATGAATTGTTGTACAAAATAGTTTTTTGTCGAAAAACCTAACTGTTTTTGGAATCTTAAGAAAATCGTTCAACCGGTTGAATGGGAATTCTGTCAATGTATGATCTGAATGACAGAAAACTGTGCATATTGTTCCCTGTCATCACCGACAACCTAAAAGTATCCTGCTTATAAACTGAAGAGACGGAGAATCAATTTGAAAAAATGGCACCCCTCCTACAATTAACCGAAATTTTTACCTATCACAGATACGTTGTTGATAACTTCTAGAATTATTTATTTTAACTTCCTGGCAGAAAGAATCTCAGCAAACAAAAAGGGTAACAATGCCTTACGAAAAAATATAACAAAATGTTTCGTCAGCACTTAGAAATACAGTAATATATCACAGCGGCGATATCTTTTAATATTGTTATTGCACGCGCATATAAAATAGAGCTATTTTAAGCGATATCAAACCATTCCTTTGATTGATGGTTTTCTAGAATTCACAATTGTTTTGTGTCCAGCCTCAGTATTGGTGCATATCCGAGTAAGATCATTCAATTAATTTTGATTTAAGCAAACCAATCAAGCACGCGAAGATCTATGTGTGAATAAATATAACTGTAGGATGGACATGTACTCTTGTAACATGTTCATTGTAAATACATTTAGAAAATCCTGATATTTATATAGGGCCCATATAATCCATTTTTTTCGTATTTTTATTTGTATTGCTCTCTACCCCCAATGATTCTTGTCGTTTTCCATAAGGCCAAAGAGGGCTTGTATATGATCTACTCAACCGAACAATGCTCAGATTTGTTGATGGATCGAAACACATATTTTTCCATTTTTTTGGACATAATCTCAGGTTAGTCTTTCGATTTCTTTCAAAATTCGCAGGAATCTTGATAATATATCAATTACGAGTCAATTATGAGAAAGTGTAATTAAAGCCCACCTGTTCGAAAAAAATCGCATTTTTTCGATAAATGGAATATTTACGCAATTTTAACATCTCCAATTTTCAGTAATTTTATGGAACAAAATCAATTGATTGCCTAGCCCGTTTTGAAAGCGCTGGACAGTTCAAAAGTAGCAAATGCGTTGATTGTGGGTCTTTCAGACGAAGAAACAAAACAAAAAAATCGTCTAAAAGTGGTATTTTTACACTAAAGATTTATGAAATAGTTGATTGCTTGGGGGAACTCATTTATATATATATACTAATCCAAATTTGTAATTTTGAATTGAATTTTTTACTTTCTCTGATTTATTTATAGGTTAAATATATTATTGTGTTATCTGAAAATCAAAGACCTAACCAATTATAAATACAGTTTATGATAACAATTTATCATTTTACTCAAATATTGTTTTACTTAATTGTGTCTCTGAAAATTACGGCATTGACGCTGCAATTAAGGAACTTAAACTTTACAAACTAAACTGCAATCAAGTATTATTGCTGTCTATGTTAATAATAGAATCTAATTTTAGAAAAAAGTGTGCCATTAAGCTTAAAAAGTTTGATAATAGAATTGGGGGAAATGACAAAATTTTTGAAATTGACGAAAGTCAATTTCATCGTTTTAAATATAACGTTGGTAGAAGATTGGGGTAGACTCCACTTAGCGTAACTTTTATATGCGTGCGAGAGGCGGCTAAAAATTTCAAAAAAATTTTCGTTAATAATTTTATACTGGTGTGTTTACTCAAAAATTATTATTAT
>JWZT01005635.1:0-16198 GCA_000827895.1 Thelohanellus kitauei | reverse complement strand
ATAAAATATATTATGTTTATCAGTTAATAAAGATATCAATCCATATAAATAATATTTATATAATAAAAATATTTTATGCGAAATAGGTTATAAGGATATTTGCACACTGAAAACTAAATAAGATAAACTAATCTAGATGCCAAAAATGAGATTTGTAGCAATATGTACAAAAATTAACGGGCCAACTGAGTCATTGTTTTGTGTTAACACTCAATGACGCCATTTTTAGTATGAAGAAACAATGCTGTATAGTAACCGTTGACATTGCATTGATATTTTTTAGTGTGTTATGTTATTTCGCAATGTTGATCGATTTTCACGTACATACTCTGACGCGTTCAGGGCCAAAGGAAAGTTTTATGCCAAAATTCACTGATATAAAACATATAAAAAGGTTCTGTAATATTGACATGGTTGCTGGATCGATTGCTTGTATTCTTCGCATATTTATAGTTTTTATTTTATAAATTTATGCCTGGTTCCAGCCAATTTATTATATGTGCAACGAACATGACAATATGGTAAACTAACATGCAAACACATAGTTACTCTCTTCTACGAACAATTACACACATCATAGGAACAGAATCCTACTTAACCATTATATTCGACAGTGTCAAATTATTTTTTTTGACGGCTCATTTGCTTAACGTAATGATTTTTGAGTGATAGTTGTTATTGTAGTTAACGCAAGCTTTGTGGTTTTATGTGTATATTGGGGAAAACCGATTAAGTAAAGCTAACTTTCAATACACATTTGCGGTACAGTGAAGAAAAAAATTCAGCGCAAATGTCTCCACGCAAATAGTATCCGCGCAAATAGGCCCGACCCTCCTCAAACTAGTAGAAAATTTATTTCATGATTTTTAAGTATTTGTATTATGTTTGAATATCGCATATTGTATAAATTTGTGCATAAATACAGCTAACTTAATTCCCTTTGTAAATGTCCAAATAGTTTGGATCAAAATTTGTTGAAACAACCAAGATTCTGACGACAGTATCGCCTATAACATAAATAAAGAATATTTATTATTTTATGCCCGATAAATTCGATTTATAAACGATTTGATAGTTTCAAATTTGGAAACCAACTTATAATAAATTTGAGTAATTGAAACCAATTTTCATACTTCCATGTACAAATGATACTGAAAACGCCAAACATGCATTTTAAGGTGACAATAATTGATAAATTGTACATATTATAAAAATAATGATATCTAGTAACACCATTCGAACGCTTTGAATTTTTAGCAACCAAAAAACCTTTGTTCGTTGGATTTTATTTAATATTATGAATAATTTTTGTTTGAGGAAATCAAAATAAATGAAGTCTCGGTTTCTCATCATTAATTGAATTTAAAAAGATAAATATGTTACTCTACAAATTGATATCGCCTGGATTAGTATGATTCATTTTTGATTTTGAATACACCATATTATAGTTTGGCATAGGTCGTTTCAATGCTAGTCACTTTTAAATATACGGAAGATTGGTATCAAATAACGATCTCGTGCATATATTTCACACTCTAAATCTGCTTTGAATGCCTGTTGATCGTGATTTTCAAATTATCTCCAAATATAAAAATATTTAAAAACAGAACATAATGGAATACAAATGATTTAGTAACACGAGGAATCCTTTATAAATCACAGAACTTCGAAAAGCTTTAAATTTATAATATTTCAAAATTTAACGAACACACAAACGCTATAGAAACGTTCATAGAGTTTCATTCAAAGTTTCTTCTAATATCAAGGGCAAAATAATACAAAGGTTTAATTTGATATCTTTTCAGGTGACTTAAGACTTTAATTGTTTGATCAATTTTAAATTCTCGCCATACAGAATGCTTTTAATATTTGTCTAAAAATGTTACTGCTGTAAATATCGCGTTTTTATTTCTGGTCAGGAGACAACTCATTCAAAATTGACAACATGTCATGTTTTTATGAGAGATTTTTGTCATGTTATATAAAGATATATACAGCTTAACAATTTGATTGCGCTTGTGATCAACGATGGGATATTCTAGACACTTGGAGTGTATGTTTTTTCTCATATAAGCGAATATTATTATTGGAACTAGACTAAACACATCAAGAAAATCTATTAACAGATGTTAGATCTGTTGAAAATTAGTTATAAAATTGTGAAGCAAAAAATACTATTGTAAAGCTTGCAATTTCAAGATGTTGAATTCGAACACCTTCAAATACTTGAAAATTGAATGAAAATGTCTGAGAATAAACTTAAAGGATTTATGATGTCCCGTCGAAATGCTTAAGTATAACAATTCATTTAGTTGCAATTATCAGATTTTTTATTGCGACCTTCTCTCTGTGTGAATAAAAATTGGTTCGGTTGATTGAATTTATACACCTTGTGTTCTTTCGGAATTTCGAATTTTGACATTCAGAAATCTTTAAAAATTAAATTATATATTTTCGAAAGATTCTTACTGTCAGGCTCAATCTAATGTTAATAAACACTATGAATGTTAGATTCACAAATCTCACTTCGTATTCTCAAAGAGCTAGAATATGTATAAATTTTAATTCTCTTTTTTTAATGAAAATAAACGGAACTGTTGAATGTCAATATCGTGAATGTGGAGAGGAAAATGGTGCATTTTCCACTTTGTGATAAACTTTTCATTATAAACAAATTATTATATCGATTAATGATACCAAGACCATGTTTGAGCTTCATCTGAAGGATTAAAATATCTATAGTTTTCATAAGTAAATTTATTGGTGAGTGATATTTAAGCGAATGACTTTAAAGTCAAAATTTCATCATCTAACTGAATTTTAGGTAATTTTTTATGCCACTACAAAAGAAAAACATTGATATTTCATCATGCATTGTAACTGTTACCTCCCAAGAAATATTTACACACGAGTGTTTCATCTATTTATTCATATAGTACGTTATATAAGATTTCGTCGCGTTAACCTTGAATCAATGGCATATTTAGCATATTTTTGACTCGAAAGTATCAAGATTTTGTAACGAAATCTTTGTGTTTTTGTTAATCAGTACTTTAAGAGTTGTTAGATTTTGATAAAATTTAAAACCTTTTTTAATATTCCAGAATAAACTTGAAAGACACCAGAGTTAAGTTGAAAAAAATCTTTCGGCGGGTCAAAGTCCAGACAAAAGATCCTTTTTGTCGCAACGCCAAATTATATGATCCAAAACATGATAAAAATATTAAGGATAATCTCTTAATACCTGAACACCAAAAAATTAACAATAACTACAAAAACGACTTACAATATACAACATTAAGTAAATTCATTGTTATTCTTAGTCCAAATTGAAAAAAGCTATGTCGAAGAACACGTGACTGCAATTCTCAAAACAGGTGGAAGATACGAACAACTCAAGACGTTACTACGCACAAAGAACCAATCTTATCCTAGAATGCATATTATTATAGTAGATGATGAGTGGAATGAGTCATTTGAAAAAGAAATACAAATTTACAAAGAAGCCACATATGTGGCAATGAACGAGAGTGCCGGCATATCAAAAGGTAGGGTTTTAAACAAATTAATGTTGTTTATATCGTCTAAAGTTTAAATGGGTCGTATTTGTTACCAAATAATCACTTCAGCTTACAGATAACATATCAGATCATTTATTGTTTGTAGAGTGCTGAGTAATCTTTATAAATGTTTTTCTCGGTGATGATTTTAGCGAGATATCACAATACATGGGGCAGGTTTTTGTATTTTTGGACAAGCCCAAGTTCAGCCTGTGTAGAAGAGTTAACCTGTGTATTTACTCGTAAATGTTCACATTAATTTGATGTAATCTATATTCAGACATTATTAATGTAACTAAAAAAATTGTGGTATTCATTTATCCTTCAATGTATCCTTATCATGTACAAGAACCACAAGATTGAAATATCATTGACATGATGAGAATGGTGCATATGGATTTACTATCACTATAGCAATCGAAGATATTTTCACTATCCTATATGTTGATTACACTATCAGTTGGCACTATTTATCTCGTTTTTTGGTATATTATTGGCATAAAATCTTATGATTCATTATAATCTTTCCAGCGAGAGAATGCAACTTTTGTACCGCAATCATATAGGCTAAGTTGTGTGTGTGGTGGGGGGGGGGGGTATGTTAAGTTAGTAATCGTCTAGAACTACTCAAATCTGTACAAATAGAGGGGTTCCTAACAGGAAGCAGATTCTTTATGGATCATTCATGTGTTGTTATCGTCTCAGTAGCGTTCGACTAAATGTCCGTCCAGGAATGCATCTGATCAGGTTTTATACCTACAAGACCGTTGTCATACTATAAGATTAAATATACACATTGTAATTTTTATTGATTGGTAAATTGCATATATTCGGTAGTATACGTTCAGAGGCCTAAATATACCCGCTATAAAATTTTTAAACCGACGATAATGATCAAACAACACATATGGTAAAAAATATGAGTATATGATTTCACCTCCTGCCCTGACTTTAGGAAAATTTTTTGGATGAATATTAATACCAGATCTTTAATCTATGATCCATATAATATAGATCAGTTTGTAAATCAGCTACCTATAATCTTCTACAGATTTATTTAATCGCTTTAAAATTTAGAAAACTCGCTTTTAAAATCAACGCACTGGAAATTAGTAATTGAGCAAGTCCTATCTTTCTGTATCAAACTAGAAATAGAAATTGTTTGATTTGGGTTTACTCCTTGCTCAAACAAATTGTATCCCTTACATTAGTTTTGTATTACAACAAGACGAGCTTTATTAGTTTTTTAAGTTGTAGTAATTTTATTTTTTGCAATTCATTTTTCTGACATTACTTTGCAACACAAATAAGACAACAAAAATCAATATACTTTTGTCATGGCCTGAGAAATTGATTGATATTATCAAATAATAATAAATCTTCATTAGAATGTTTACTTAGGCGATTTTTTGATACATTCGTCACAATATCAAACGGAATCGTCTAATGGATATCTTAAATGACTTAAAATCGATGATAATTTTGTCTAAACAACATTCATTGTTTAATAAACAACTATTGATTTTGTCAATTTATGTCTATATATTTCTGCAAAAGTAGTAGTTAAATTAATAAATACATGGAAACATTGATAGATATGTTTATTTGGTTTAGTTTCGTAAAAACTGGCTTTTTATAACATCGCATAAATAGCTTATGTAATATAGGTTTGCTTATAAAAAAACGGAAAATCATTTTTTGTTCTTAAAGAATGATCCTAAAGACCAAAAATAGTTATAAATAAATGAGAATTCGTTTTAGATTGAACAAACTATAAGGTCGTTAAGATAAAACGTTTTGCATTTTCAATCCTGATGGTACTGTCTACTTTATATGAATGTGGACAAAGCTTTTGAAATTGATGACAAAACTTTTGTTAACAAATATTCATACTAATGTTGTGGAATGCGATTAAAATTATAATAAATCATATATAAATGCATAACAAGTGTTGTATAAATGTTCATTCAACCCTTTTATACATATCAAAGATTTTTGGCTAACCTCGTGGGCATAAGTTCTACTTATTTGCTCCTTATACATCATAATTCTGTCTGATGAAGTGTGTTTTCGAAATTTATTTTTTCACATTCAAAATTTCTTTTCATTAAATTTGAATGCGGAATGACAAAGGATGTAATCAGTCAATATGCTCTTCCTAGACCGAAAATCAAACAGAAGAAAATCTATATTAATCAAATAATTGTACAATTTAACATGAATCATTCATTAGATTTCTCAAAAGATTTAAACGATAATGAATCCATTACACAAACACCCACTTGAAAGTATATCTATCATATCTTTGAATGTCACCCACAACCCATTAAGTAATTATGATTCAAATGTAATGATTTAAAAACAATCAATCAGTCTCTCGTCAAACTCGAGCAATGAAAAATTTGTGACCACGATCGATAGTGAGAGTGTAGGAGTGACCCCAAATCTATATTCACAGCTGGCCTTTTCGCTTGCCAACTCAATAAAAATGTTTCAAATACCGATGTAAAAAACGTTAATAACTGTATATTTAGTATATGATTGATGAGATTAAAACGAATGATGTTGAATGCATAAAAAAAACTTTGACAAGATTGCGGTGAGATTTTTTTGAGCCAGTCTCGATTCGCATAATTTTCTTCTGCTTCGAGTTCGTCACTGACATCATATTAGGGTAACTTTGATTATTATAATAAATTTTATAATTTTGAAAAACGATTTTAATGACACTAGCAGCAATTAACAAACAAAATTCGTTGGTTCAAACATATGTGGGTGAAATTTATAAAATATTTAAAAAAATATAAAAATGACTAAATAAGATACGAATTAAATAAAATGATCAACATCATTTTTTTGAGAGAGGTGTTTGAAACATTGCCGAAAAGTGTAATATAATATATTTTAAATGACATAACATGTGTAGGGACTCAACCTCTATGTCTGTCATTGATTGTACTTCTTATTTTAGGGATATTGGACACCAGTTATACAGTTAAAATTATAAACACTGTGTTTTTTGAAATCATTCTTTGTGTTTTCATAAATATACTTGCCGATTTGTAGTAACAAAAAAAAAACAATATTTTAAGAAAGATATTTGTCTGATATCCGAATTCCTACAGCATTCCTGACAAATATAAAGATTGAAATCGTGATTTAACGTAAAATTTTTAAAAAACAAAATTGATGTTTAGTTTACGTAGTCGTGCAATTTAACACATCTATGAATATCTCATTTAAAATAGTGTTCATCGCCGTTCTGTAAGCCATTCCATCAAATTTAGCGGTTGTTTTTCTTATTTAATAAACGCAAAGTAGTTTATTTTGAGTTATTAATATATGGCAAACATTAGGTTAAATATTTTTAGTCTTACATTCCAGATTGAAAATACTACGATTAATTGACGTCAATATCGCATGTCATAAATTTAGAGACAAAGTTTATCGAGACCAAATATATCAATACGCCAAAAAATGATAGCGAACTATGATTATGGTCAATATATGAGTTCCCAATTTCATCATGAGCAGCGTGAAATCTGCTTGATGCCATCAATTTGTGCATCCATATTGTATACTATGCCTCCTATATCCAAAAAAAATATGCAAAATCCCTTCAGATGTCACAAAAGCTTTATAATTAATGAATACAAATATAAAATATTCTAAAAATACATTTTATTAATTTTACTGTGTTCATAAATTAAACGCAATAATTTATAATGAATTGAATATAAACTGAAAAATTCATAGAAAACATTCATATTTAAGCGCGTTTTAAACAGATTTCGTGACAGGATAGAGAGGATGCCATGAACTAGCCAAAAAGATAAAAATTTTGAAATTCAAATAATGTTCAAAATTACGTTAAATATCATCGGATATTTCCGATTTAATAATATTACGTCAGAAAATCCATGTCGTATTTTCGGATTATATGGATAATATTATTTGCTTAAGGAGTCAAGACACCCAATAAATGATGTGTAAGGTTCAAGTGACCCTTTTTCTGTTAACCTTGTTTATCAAGATGATGAAAACCGTCGATCACATTCCAAATTGTACGGGCATTGATGGTATTTTTATGCTATTATTTAGACAAAATCATGATGATTTCAGTCGAAGAATTTTATGGTGAAGGTGATCAATACTGTTCGACAAGTGATGAACCGTATAAATATTATAGAACAATGCAATTCATCAGATCAAGAATCGTACATGGTATTTTATAATTATTTAGAGTCCTTAAATGTGATGTAAGAAATCTTAAGGAATTAGTAAAATATTATTTCGATCACAGAGTGGCTAATTTGGTCCGTTAACTATCAGATTGTACAGATTTATATGAAAAGTGGTTACAAGATATCGAATATAAACGCATATATGACAGGAACGCCTGTATACTTAGGGAGGATAATCATTTTTTTAATCTGGAAATATTTGTCGATTATTTGAAAAATAAATCCGTGTCAAAAGAAAATTATATGAAAATGTTATTTTCGGCACAATGCAATATTGATAAATCACTACAGGAATATTATCGTGCCTACGATATTTATCGAGGTAATCCGAGTTTGATAAGTAGCAAAAAGAAAAGGGCTCATAAAATTCTTAATCGCACTTACAAAAACTAACAAGCGAAACAAGTTAACGAATGTCGCTGTGATTGAAAAGTTCAAGAAGGATCTTCTTTATCGAGAATGGACGTCAAATCGATTTCTGTTTGAAATTTTACAATGTTATCTCGGAATTGATGACCTTGACAAAGTTCTGATTTCACTGGTAAATGACGAACCAGTAATTGAACCTGTAGTTTCGTCACTAAATTCGCCACATTTTTCATTGTTGAAGCTTATCAAGTTGTCTTCCAAAATATATGACACGACTCATCATTTTACATCTTTCTTGTTGATTATAAGCAGTCTAGCGATCACTCTTTTGGTCATGATGTACATTCAATACAAACGAGGAATGCTTAGACGCAGTACACTTATAATAATGTTAGACCGAATGATTCGCTTTCGAGGAGACGGCATATCATGGAAAATTAGAAAAAAATTGATCACTGTGGACTGATTAACTATACAAACTAATTAATGTAATATTTTTCATTACTTTTTTTTTAATAACATATAAATTTAATCCTGATTAGGCCCGATATGTTAATTTGATGGCACTATAACTCGAAAACTAACGATCACATGTAACAATAGAAACACGTTTTTTGCAGACATCCATTCCTTGTTCTAGTATTCACTATAAATTTAATGATTTAATATCAATATTATGACCATGTCAGAAAATTGACTACAGATATTGATTTTCATAGTAGAGTAGACAGCCCACTTATTCGCTACGAATTGGAAACAAATTCAGGATTTTTGACATATGATAGTTTTTATGATTAGACCTATATTTATGAGAATGAGATTTGACTCGACTAATTCAAAGATGAAACTGTGATAACAGCTGTATCTGTGAAGTTTGATTCACTTAAAGTCAAAAAGGTAAGCTCTAATCTATTCCGTTGAAATTAAATAACTTCTTCCAAGAATGTTGAAAATTAGAATCAGTCACATTTCTGCTTTTTATTTTTGATATTGTTCGATAATAAGACTATATAGCTGATTTTAGTTCATTATTTACGATTACACTGTCCCACGCCATATCATCTCAATTTCGTATTAAAATTAATCGTGATCTCAACAAATATAATATATATTAAAGAAAAATAAGAAGGAACATTAACCTTGATGTTATTCTCAGGCCCGTATTTAACCAGCGAAAAAGAATCGTATGTTATCGATTCAAAATCTTGTTTAAACATTATCAGAATTTGGATTTTTCAAGAAGTAATTCAGAGACAAAATATTGTCTTGGTTGATATACATGATAATACACCCATTTTTCATTAAGAAGGCCATATTATTTAATTTAGTTTGTCTATTTTATGGAAGTAACATTAATTTATAATGTATTCATAGGTTTATTTTGCAATACTCTAAATTAGAAGCGAGTTGATTCACGAATATAATCAGAAAGTGGTTTACCCACATCTTGATAGAGGTTTCGAGATTGAGGTAAATACAGTGTTTTCATCAAATATAGTCATTCAATAGTTAAAAAAGCTCATCATTCTAGAGAATAGCAATTCGATTTGGATAGCTTGTGGAGAATATGAAACGAGGAAGAAGATTCGACATCAATATGATTCGAAGGATATTTACACTTCGATCTAGCGATGAAAGTCGCCATCGTCAATTACAAAAATGTTGGGAGAAATAGATAATTGTTGTAAGCACTGTCCAAAAATTTCAAAAATTCTGGTTTGTGATACGAGGCCACAATAATGAGGTTATTGAACAGTGATGCTAGGTTCATGGCGAAGCAGACGCTATTGTTTCATCCAAAAGAATTAAAATAGCCTATGCTTGTGTATTATCCACGTCTAAATGGCCATAAATTCTTCAAATATGATAGCTGAAAACGGTCCATTACCGTAATCATATCAATGGTAGAAAATGTATTTTCGAGTAAATGACATATAAAGCCTCCAATTAGTTCTCAATAAACTACTGCGGGGGATGGATTGAAGAATTAAAGCGCTCTGTATAAAGAGAACTGCTATTTGAACCTTAATATTAACTTAAAATTAAATTTGAATTTTAAAAAATTAGTCTTCGAAATGATACAACAGGATATTTCAAATAAAAATTTTTTGTGTCATGTGCGAAAATCGGTGATTTGGAATAAAATTATCGGTCTTTCTGCATTATAAACGGTGCAATACGGAATCGCATCATCTTCAGATGAAAAATAGATTCAGTCATTCACAAAAATAGTTTTTATCAAGGTTTAAACAGTTGCTAAATATCACACTGAACATAATTTTTTTAAATATGTGTTTAGAGCGTGATAATTTAGATGATCTGATTTGAGATTGCTAAAATTATCAACAATTGTGATTACATGAAACATATGGCTTACGACTGGATAAAAACCGTGAATTTTTACATGAAAAGATAATATATATTTATTATATTATGTTCTAGTTATGAAATTTTTTTAATTTTTAATCGGATGAAAGATTGAAACTGGACTGATGAGTTAATCAAAACTATTAGTTGTTACCCTCATCCTATGTTTTAATTGAAAAACGTATTTATTCAAAAAGTCATGATATTATGATTCAAAAAATTATATCTACAGGGAAATACTACTAATCTTCAAATAATCATCATTTTTACAAACGATAAGATTTTATTCTTAAACATTCAATATTTCATACCTAAAAGATTCTTGAAACCATGCCATTTTTAAGGAATGATTGATTTATTTTAAGTTTGTTTCTTTTATAATTTGTTTTAGACAAACATAGGCATGCGCCCATGATTAGTGATTTGAAAATTTGGAAAAGATACACTTAATCGATCAATATTTATTATAAATATATATTGAGGTATAAAACCCGATTTTCTATCATTTCTTACTATTTAAAAATTGCATTAATTTATTTTAGATATTGTAGAGTAAAAATGGAATCTGATTTCCCATAATCTGTACGTATTCGAAGTATAAAATATGAGATGATATTTTATTAACTAATGTTTTATAAATAATAATTTACATTTGGTGAATATTGAATTTATTCGAGATTGCCCGGATTATGATAATATGATTATATATTAATAATACATGATTAAATAAAAATTTATCCTGTATTATTTATTTTATTCAAGGAGTAATATATGCATAAAAACGCAAAAAAGCCAGCATATTTTTTACCCTTTTATTTATGGATAAAAGATATCTCCTCTTATTTTGAAAATTTTGTATTCTCGGATAGTTTACTTAAAATCATGCGCAATATGACCTTCTAAATCAGATCTAAAGATCTAGAATGAGAGTAACTATTTATTTGTTTATCACCTTCATCAATGGTCTCACATCTGTCAATTAAATTAAAAAATGCTCAGGTATTGAATGTAAATATATTATGATTATTATATAAAATCATGATTGTGGCTGTGAGGGAATTTCTCATATCCGAAGAACCTTACTGTTCTCTTACTGATAATCCATTTGATAACAACAACACAATGGAATTCATTAGATATATGATCAAAATTAGTATTTTGAATTTTTGAATTAGAACACAATTGTTATGTGGATGATCTTTATGGGATGGTTCGTTATTATTTCATTAATCAGATTGGTAAATCTATCTATTTAAACTAAGATTGCACAGATTTATTCGAAGAGTGGTTTCGGGATGTCGGTTTTTATGAAATATTCAATACGATAACCTGTAATTTCTGGGATAATTACAATCTTTTTGATATGCTGAAATTCGTTAATTTTTTGAAAAATAAATCTATATCAATGGAAAATATAACGAAAATGATAATTTCTGCGCAGTGTAATTTCGAAAAGCGATTGAAAATATTCTATCTGGCCAGAGATATTTTCACAAGTAAAATATGTATGATTATTAGACAAAAGAAATGAGTTTGTTAAGTATTTGGTCGCACTCCGTAGCAATACAAGTCGTTTGGGGTCGAATGATTCGTTATTGATAGAGGAAATTAAAAAATATCCAGTTCATAAGCAGTGGATTTCAAATATGTTATTGTTAAAAATTTTGGGATGCTATCTTCAACATGACTACTTAGTTAAAGTCAAGAATTCATATATATGGCTTGAAAACATCATCCGGGTGAATAATGGGAAACATGGCTGTTAATTCAAATTTTGAATATGCAGAAGTGGATTCATATAAAATTTCAACATTATTTTTGATTGTGTTTGGCAGCGTGTTGTTTGCAGTTTTAGCTGTGATTTTGGTTCTCTACAAACGAGGAATTCTTTGTAAAGGTATTTATATTTTAAATATTAGGTCGAACTGTTCGCTTAAGAGCGCATGGTATATATTATGAAATTCGGAATAATTTAATCACTGAATCATCATTAAATGCCTAAAATAGCAATAAAATCTTTCAGTTTATTTAATCAATTTAACTATATTTTCCTAAATATTATGCTCGTTTTAGCGATTGATTTTCAAAAGATAAAACATGCATTATTAGTGATGAGTATACATTAGGGTTCATGCATTAGATTATCCCGCTCCTAAACAGTTTTGATATATTCAATTTTATTTGTGTCATATAAAAGCCAAGTTTTAAGAATAGTGTTCAAAAATGCGGCGTATATTTTCAAAAATTATATAAATCAAAAATGTATCTTTGTAGTTTTTAGAAAGAAAACTACATTGTTTCGACAATAAATCCGAAACAATCCGTGAAATTTCGGTTAATAAGTTCCTAATAGTATCATTCGAAGAGATAACGCCATAAATATTTACTGTCAAACTTCAATTATCGTCTTCATTCCAAAAAATAGCTCGATTTAATGTAACTGTGTGATACAGGGTTTTCATTTACTTTCGAGCATGGTCCATTTACTATCGAGCATCCCTAGTATTCATCAGTGCGCACCTGAACATTCATTATTGCGCACCTGAAAACTATATACGTGGTTTACGGCTAAACGAGTCTAACAATTATTAGTTTATAATTTTATTAAATGGGGAAATGGGTAAATAAAGTCTCGCCAAATAATGCTAAAACGCAGAACTTATTTGAAAATTATTCAGACCGGTTTTGATCAAGGAAGTTTCTTGACCGTCAAAATAGACGTTCGAATGGAATTTTCCCTTACATGGATTGCAGATATTTTTTATCTAGAAATATCACAAATGAATTGAAATTGTATTATACGCGCTTCTCAGAAGTTCTCTCAAATCATTAGAAAATTTATTGGTAAGTGTAAACAATGTAACATATTTAATATTGTGTACATTTGGTTTTTTTGCATATGAGGACGGGGACCTTATTTACTCATTTGCCCATTTGAGAAAAGTATAGATTAATAAATAATGAATAGACTCATTTAGCTGTAGATCGCGTGTGTCGTTTTCAAATGCACGACAATGAATGTTCATGTGCGCACTGTCGAAGGCCAGGGATGCTCGGTGGTAAATGGATCATGCTCGATCGTAAATGGATCATGCTCGAAAGTAAATGGATCATGCTCGAAAGTAAAAAGATCATGCTCGATAGTAAATGGATCATGCTCGATAGTAAATGGATCATGCTCGATAGTAAATGGATCATGCTCGATAGTAAAGTGATCATGATCGAAAGTAAATGTAAACCCTGTAATAGTTGCGCAGAAAAACTGTTTCCAGAATGTTTGTTTCTGTATTCGACTTATCGTTCATGAATCATATAATTGAATATTTCATCCTACAGGTACCTTAGATTGTTGTGCCAATCTAAATGAAAATCGTCTGGAAAACCAATGGATTTTAATATTGTGATTCAGCTAGTATACCAAAGATTGGTCAAATTCGTTCATATTCAAGGATCTAAATCGAAATCCATAATTTATTATTTTAAAATTAACAAAATCTTTTCATTTTTCAAATTGTTTATGTCATAAATCAGAAAAGATTTGTAACGAAATAGGTTATTGGCATTCTTGTTTCAAGAGCCGCACCATATCAATCTTCTTTTTTGGTTTGAAACATGATAACCAAGTCTAATTTCATTTTTTGTCATGCGAACTCTTTACAAAAAATTATTTCATCATGATATAGACATAAATATAACAAGAATAACCTATCTCTATCAAATCAACCACACATATTGCTCTGCCTATATTACGAAGAATCAATTTTTTCTAATAAATATAGTTTTTGAAACCTAATACCTCTATTTTGAATATATTTGATTTATTAAATATTCCAATTATGTTTGAACGTATTGTACATTTGGATGGTCAATATGTAATATAGATAAGAGGACATTATTTCGCACTCAAATAATTAAACTTGTGAATACTGTTATTGTTTTCTTTGAAAAATTATCTCCTATAGAAATGATCTATTCATCAATTAATGAGGCGCAATCTGTTTAAAAACATGCATTATCTTAAAAAAGTGTCCAAAACATAGACAAGCTAAGGTGGTGATCATTGAATAACAAATCTCTCAAGTGATAGCCTTTTTTGGTTGAATCGATTCAATTTTATGTTGATATGTTGATTAGTAATTTAAGTATATTTTGATTGTGTGCGTGAGTATCTATAATGAGATTTGACTGCGGAGTAGAATTTTAAATCACTAGAAAATATATGAGATATCTTTCACACAGAAGATGGTCGTATTATGAGGGATCACTAAGATTTATTATTTATCATGAATTTAGGGTACCAGATATAAAAACATTTCCCTTTAATATTTTTGTAAACATTGTAGGCATGCTCAAAACTATCTTTCCGGAATGTAATGTATGATACTTTAAAAAGTGATAAATTGTCATTTAACAATACTTTACCACATTCATCTTTTGTCACAGTTATCAAAGTGCCAACATTTTACATGTTTGTTTTTTTCGTAAAATATATATATAATCTAGATTATGAATCTCTTAGCCCATCACTATGGAGGTGTCTTTAAATTTCAAGCGTGTTTTTATAAAGGATATCAAATAAAATAAAATTTTGTATCTTGTCAATCAATGTATTCTTGTTTAATGCTAGATTTTAATATATTAACCCTAAAGCTACTCTGCCATTTCGTGAGGAACTTAAGAAATGTCTTCTCTCCAAACGAATACCGCTTTGGTACAGTAGCACTAGGGAGTTGATGCAATGGATGCATGTTTATAAGTTAAAGTTTTTCACACACGGGTCGATGTGTAGAGACGGGTGCCTATCCATGGTACAAACATGAAAATGGATTCTACAAGTGTACAACATTGCAATTACGATTGATGTAAATTATGAACAATAATGTACCGGTACAGGTTTGTACTCCTGTTATGACATTTGTTAAAAAATTCTTTTTACTACTCAAAATTTTCCAACCTCTGTTTTGTTGATATCTAATTTATTTGATTTGATCTAGTTCATATAAATTACATTTTTAATAAAGAGACTTCAGTATATCGAATATATGTTTGTATTTATCCACTCATTAACCTTTAATCATATAATATAACTATCTACAATATTACTTTATCATCATAGTGGAATTTTTTCATCTAAAAATTCGGCTGTGGATATATCAAAGAAATTAAGAAATACATAAAAAAGTTGCAAAAAAGTAGAATAATAATGAAATAATTATGTCGATTAAAATTCTGTAGCTTAAAATTACAGAAACCAATTCGTTTGCTAAATGGATGGCCACTATAGCGGAAATATATTTTCCGTAAAAATCAATCTCATAATATCAAATATCTTAAAACAAACCATTATATGGGATACCATCTTAACTTTATAAACTGAATCGCGCCTAGATTAAAAAAATTCGATTTAATGCGTTGTTTAATAACTCACATATACTGTCAAATATCAAACTTAAAAATAACATTCATGAAATGAAATAAATTACCTCTCAAGATGTAATTTCACAATAAATTTTCAAATTTCTCAAGAAAACAAATCACTTATTCTGTTTATTGTAAAACTTATGAATTGCGTGAAAAATTTAATGATGACAAGTTTTCCAAATGTTTTATAATACGTAAATTAAAGGATCATATTTCAATGTTTTGGAAACTTATTCC
>JWZT01005622.1:0-13951 GCA_000827895.1 Thelohanellus kitauei | reverse complement strand
GGATTAATGTGTCGACATTTGTCCGATCGCATTTCGTAACCAATATGCTACCGAGCTCATTTCTGATCGATGTACATGAGAAATATTCTTTGGAAGAAAGAAATATCATAGTGAGTACTTGATATAAAAGGATTTTTAGCTCAATTGGGTATTTTTGTAATTAAATTTGGTAGAAGAAAAATTTAGGAAAAATTCGAATCGAAAAATGAATAAAACTAAATAATATTGTTTAGTTTGCTAGAATTTCATCGTTTAAAAACCTTCTTACATAGGTTTTCATGTCTGTTGAAAGCTTTCAAAATCTTCTCGAGTTATGATTTCAAGCTCTTCTATCGTGGATAGAATAACTCGGACTCATCTTCGGGTCAACGGCTCTACGTAATCCTTCCACTTGGAGAACACCTTTTCTGTTGGAATTAAGAAGAGCGAATAGGATAATAGAAAAAAAATTGTTAACATCCATCAGAATAAAACAATTCAAATTGTTAAGGACAAATGAGATCATACTTTGTACACGATGGCAACGCATCGAGTATTTATCAAATTCTTTTGTTCGATATATCCAAGAAAACTTTCTCCATTACGGGGTCAGCTGTTGATTTCTTGGTACACTACACCGTATCTGTTCATATGGCAGCAAACATATATATTCTTAGAGGGTATGTTTGGTACTCTAAGAACCGCTGTATTGTCCATTTATGATCGATACATTTTTCGATTTCATGAAATCATGACAAGACTGCAATAGTTAGCACCAACTCGAGTAGACCTATTTTAGAATACCCCTAAACAACGAAATTATAGATAACTAAACAGTGTTCCTTTTGTTTTTTTGAATTTTTCGTCTTTCAAATTGAACTAAAAACCCTGTAAGGAGAACCTAGAATTTTCAAAAACGTATTGGTCCGAATTGCTGTATATTTCAGGGATATATTGCATCTAAAGAAGAAATCGTCATTTGATCATGTACGTTCTGACAAAGATGTTTAATTATTACAACAAAAATCTACATGGGCAACAGATTTAAACGCTGGAGAGGATTTATCATGTTTGATTATTTATACTTTAAGTTATAACTGAGAACGGGTTAATTTTTACAGATCTGTATCCAAAACTGGAGAGAATTAGCCATGAACCATGAAATTATTCACTGAAAATTTAAAAAATGTAATACGAAAGATTTTTTTGGTAAATGGAAAAACCCGCATCAAAATCAATTCTGGCGAAGGTCCAACTGTACAATTTTTTTATTTTTTATCATATTTATTGTCATATATTATGATTTTTTTTCGCTATTTTTTTTAATTTATGAGCTCTCGTCAATTGTTGATTCTTTTATACTATTTGTTCTCACTAACGTGTTTAGCCTGACTTGCCTAGTATTATACCACCAAAGAATGCCTGCAGGCCTGCGAGGTATGGTGTATTCCGTATTTCAGGTACCTCCGGTTGGTTCTTTGGAACCTTTAATGCCTCTCCACGAAAATTCATATTGCATGATATGTAGAAAATACAAAAATTTAGTGGGGAATTCATAAAAATATAAAGATATTGGTTTAAAAGTTTTCACCATTCTTAAATTATGATCTCAGTGGCGGCCTCCGAAGATGACTAATTGATACGTATTTTAGCCATATGCCAGGAAATTGCCAACCATCCGCCACAATCGACACCTACTCGAACACAATGCTTTTATGAAAGATCATAAAAAATGAAAATAACATGCGTCAAACAAAATTATTTCTTAATCTAAGTAAAGTTTCATTTTTTCATCAATTCGAGTCGTCTTTTTTCATTAAGGAACATAAAAAATATCAGTAAATACTCTAATAATCATATCTCATGGGTGGCTTGTCTAGAAAAATTAGGGACAACTTACCATAAGGTCCGTTAAAACTTCTGTTTCTTTCATAGGCTGGAGGGGGCATAGGAGGATATCCATCATAAGGGGGAGGTGGCATTGGATGCCTAGGAGGAGGATATTCGTCATAGGGGGTAGGTGGCATCAGATGCATTGGAGGATATCCATCATAAGGGGAAGGTGGCATTTGATGCCTAGGAGGAGGATATTCATCATAGAGGGTAGGTGGCATTGGATGCATAGGAGGAGGATATCCACCATAAGGAGGAGGTGGCATAGTAGGATACCCATCATATGGAGGAGTTGGAATGTCCCGCATTGGAGGATAGCCACCGTAAGCGGGAGAGGACACACCAGAAAGTGGGTGAGGTTTGTCAAAGTACGGAGGGACCATGCCGTGCAATGAGTGGCGTTCACCAACTAAGCCTGGGATCATTGGACGATGTCCAGATTGACCCATCAATTGTTGGGTTCTCATCAATCCTTTAGTGCCACGTGTGACGAGATCTTCACCAACAGAAAGTGCAAAGTCGAGGCAAACTTTCATTCTCATTGCTATCTTTCTGCACTTCTTTGAGTTTTCATCTTTCGAATAGACTTCTGCACAACACTCTGTAGCTGCCTTGATCAACTTGGAATCCTCTTGAGGGGATATACGTTCTTATAAAATAAGCAATTACCCTCCCTCATTTTTCGTGTTAGACATTGATATGTGCTGAAGATTTTTCTCTGAGTCATAACGATAAAAATTACCTTCTTACCTTTTTTTGGTTCATCATCAGGCGACTTAACTGCCTTGACCAAGATTCTAGTGTATTCCTTTATGTTAAAAATGAAAATTATATCAGAAAAGAGGGGTAAAACTAAAATTGAATTAAAAAAAATAAGGTTACTGTACTGATACACTTACTAATGGTATTTGACGCGTGATTTAAACTATAATGACATAAAAAAACACAAACAGAGATTTAATTGACTTTGCCAGCTATGTAGGTTGCTAAATACAAGAAACGATCAAAACCAGTCCATTTGAGGAACATTTCTGCTCTAAAAATGAGCAAAAGAAAAGGAACACAGGACGATATGGTCACCAATGATTTATTTTTCATTTTTAAAATTCATGGTCTGACAAACATTTCAGAATGTGTCAAGAATATAAATAATACAATTGAACATGGTCCATTTTGGATCAGACACTACCGAACCACTTGTAACGTAACTGAGGTTTAGACATTCGTGAATAGGGTCCGCATGAGCTGACATTTGTGTTTTATGGCGTTTGAATAAAATACAAAACGTAAGCAAAGTCCCATGGTTTCAGCAATCAGACTTACAGAGATTAATGAGCCAACAAAATTCCGATATCAATAAAGCAATAAGGAAGTTTATTCCCGGGGTTTCCCTTCATTATCGTCACTCTTGACTTCCAAAAGAACGGTCTACCGTTAGTTTCAATAAATATAATGGCTATTAATGGGTTGATTAAAATTCTTATGAACGAAATGATTCCGCTATGAAACCATGTCGAATCGAATAAGTTCCACGATATAACTTAGTTCCGTTAATCTTGGTTATTCTGATCTCATTTTTTTAGACGAACCTCCGCTTGATATGATGCGATCGCATGCTTGGGCACAGATAGAACAAACACCCAACCCGGTGGACATTGGTCCATGAGGACAGAATGTTACAATGATTCTTGCAGTCTAGTTTCATAAGCTTGTCCATCTTGGAGCTATTTATATGGGATTAAATGGCAGAACTTATTAACTATGTGTGGAAAAGAAAGGGGATGATAAGGGAATAATATTAAATGTAATGGACAAAGGTACTATCCACCACACTGGGCAGAAACCCTGATGCCCTTCCCATCTAAATACAATGTTAACCAGCCGGTAGTGCTTTCCTAGATCCTCACGAGGAGGTTTTGCCTAAATTAAAAAATATGCGAGGAGATCCTGTACATAAAACCGAAACAACGATCTCACCCAAAGGATGATGGGTATCTGCTAGAAAGTGAAATAAGTTGATTTCGAAAATTATATTTTGCACTTAGGTTTCTTTCATGAATGATTAAACGGCGAAGATATTTAAAGAGATTAATAGAGTAAAACATTTCCTACAATACTTAAAGGGTGCCTTTTGACGATATTCAAAATTATGTGACGATGCTGGGTACGAGTCCCGGTATTTCAACTCAGAGGGCCACAAAGTATCACCCTCTCTTAACTATGATAAACTAAAAATTCAAGTTACACAACAGGGAAATCTGGTATCATTTCAAATAACCAGGGCTCGACAGCGAGTGAAAAGCTGTGATAGTGATGTCTCCTATTCGGCGAATAAATGTATCAGGGGCTCACATTATAACGAAAGTGTAGAATAGTGCTTAAATAATTTTAAAGGATAATAAACAGACATCGGGGTTCAAGACGTCAATCAAAAACTGTTAGCACCGAAAAATTGTGACCAAAACACTTACTTCTTTGCAAAACCTTTCTTTGCCCCTTTTAAACCTACCAAAGAAAGAATGGCCAGGAAGTGGAAACTGTAAAACGAAAATGAAAAATAGGACACACCGAAACAGTCCTTGATAGTAGATAGCCATCGTCTAAGTATTAATAATGGGAAAATGGGGAAAAAATAAAAGCGCACCTACCACTAAACGAAGATTTGATACAAAACTTGTTAGTAGGTCGAATTAAACATCGACAGTAATGATGTCATTAAATCGACAGTAAGACTATGGTAAGACTATTCTATCATGCGATAATTTTACACTGTATTAATTTTGAGTATGTGCTGTAATATTTGAGCAATATTTAACGTTTTCCAATGAGTTGTCAGGTATCGTTGATGTATTAATTCAATGGGTGAGTTCTAGATCAGCTATTTAATTTATTAATCCGAGAAACTATTATCCGTGATGTCATCTTAATTACAGTACATAAGCACGGCACGCCTTTTACTCTCTGAATTTCACGTTCAATCCTATTCCTCTGGGTTTTTTAGTACATCTATTTTCGATTTGAACGATAGAGTCACTATCCATGGCATCATGTGATTAAGTAAGTGGATATTAATTACAGGCGTTATAATATCAAGGAAACAGATTTCGGCGTTGTTAAGATGTAAACCGACGATTCACGGACAGAAATATGGTCATACTACGTATTTTGCATTTATGATAAATCCTCGTATTTCCACTTGGTGCAATACTGGTATACATGACCGACAATATTTTTAATCGATTGTTTAACAAGTCAGAAATACCCATTCGTTAAGGTCAATGTTGTATCATACAGTCTGTGGCCGTCTAAAAATATTTCACATTTTATACACACTTGACGTACTCATTAAAAAGGGGTTTTGGCGCAAAACGAAGATTATCACGATGGTTAATCATTATGGGAATTGTATGTCACATGATTGTGGAATCGACGGAGTTGTGAGTTGGTAATACAGTGTCAAATCCATTCATGCAGACACGTGGTTTTTTCTTATAATGGTAATTTCAAAAAGATTATGGTTTATGAATTTAGTTGCTTTGATATATTCTTTCCGTTCTTAATAGTTAAATTAGTGAGTTCAGTGAAATCTCATCAAAAGCTGTAAAAGGACTTAACAATTGAATTGGTAACGGAGGTTCGTTGATTTGGTTTTCGATCTTTCCTTTTACATCTCGCCGATTCGCTAGAGGCCTTAATTGTATATCGTAGACTTTTAAACGCGTGTGGTTTGAGAGTTCATCAGATACTTATATTTTCCGATTTAGTTTCTGTCTTGAAGTATGTATAGCCGCAATAATGGATTCAATAATTTTTTGGGAACTGTAGCAAGATAATAAAGGGTTTGAGTTCAATATCATGATTTTTTAAATTTCTCATTAATTATGTTTAAACAATTCTGAAAAAAGGAGGTATCCAAATTTAAAAATATAACGTATGATCTACTATAGAAAAGCAAAAATAGTTGGCGTGGTTTCGATGAATCTTGATATTCCTGACTTTTCAATTCGATCGCTCATTAAAAATACACCTCCAATCGCATTGAAGTATCTCCACATGGAGGGTTGATATACCAAATTTACTAGATAAACTATATAATAGTTGATTGCCGATATTTGCAAAACATTGTTCAGTGCAATGCAGGTCAGGTTACGGTGTGAAGGCAAAAACATTTCTTAGTTTCCTCACAAGGTTAGTGGAATCATTTGAAGAAGGATAATTTCTAATCATGATAAGCTATGCTAGCTTTCATCAAAAGGCAGTAAAGTATCTTAAGAATGAACCTTATTAAGTCAAGATTCTTTCCTAAATACGGTCCATTTTTAAATCCATGCGTAGAAGAAGTCATCATGTTTAAAAGGAGACTAAGGAGAGATTAAATACCACATGGAACACGTGGTTTGATGGGCATATTGATAGATTCCTGTCAATTCGCCTTCACATTTTGTTTCTAACCCAGAAAGTGTCTCAAACAAATACATAAACCTAAGACGCTCGCAGAAATTGATAAGTGCATTTTAAATTAACTTATTTTTAACTTTTTACAGCGCTTAACTTAAATCAAAATAAAGATGATAAATGTCACGGATGACGATTTTGAATTCAATACCCAAAAAACAGAAATCTCAAGAGAAATGTTTGAAATAGAATCTATTATAGACTGTAGAATTTTTGAACAACGTAGACCTCAATAACTAACTTTAGATTTTTTACGATGTAAATTTGGGATTCAAGGCATAATTATGCTTGATGGAAGGGCGATATTGCTTGTATAACATTTTTTTTTCGATCCACTTAAGTATCCTTGAAATATACTTTTTTTAATTTGCCGCAAACATAAATTCCCCGCGTGCGCAGAATAACAAACCTTTTATCAGTGATATTTTGAATTACAGAATAAAATTAGGAATTCAAATGAAAATGAGAGTAAAGTTGTAAAATAGAAGTTAATTGATGATAAATACCATATTTTATTCGATATTCAATTTTAGAACCGTTTCATGTTCTCTTGGAAAAATTTGGCTCATTTTTGGGCATTTTTATGATACTGTTCACAGGAGGTTGATTTTTTGCAAGTGACATGTCTTTTACAAACGCAGAGTAACCTCATTTGTTCGCCACTATCCATGTTTGGTTTTCATTAGAAACCCTACTACTCTCATGACGTTGTCTAAATGTCCACTATTTTTGTATCTAATCGAGTTTAAAACTCTCACTTTTTTTACTTCTATCTTTTTTCACTTGGTTTATAGAGATCAGTTACGTTTTAGAGATTTGTATTGATAGCGCTTTAGAATTTTTGACGTTGAATAAAAAAAATGAAGGTTGATTAAAAAAGGTTTATAATACCGCCCATGCCAGAAATTTTAGATTTATGACACCTTTTATTAAGTTGACTGCAAAAAATAATTCATTAGATCGAAAAACCCTATACCATGGTTGGTTTTTAGCCAATTGTTGCAAAATTTAACCATTGGATGCAATGATATCTTAGTTATTTTATGTTTGTGATTCTGCATATAAGTCCTATGTCCATGTAGAATTGCTTGCATCTGAAAACTTATTGATTGTAGTGAAATGCCCAAAACTTAAATAATCGCCTAAGTTAGAAGCATAATTATCAAACTCTAGTCATATTTCAGGCAAAAATTGTATAATTTGTTGAGACAAATCATAATAACCCGTGACAACATTAAATTTCAACACCAAAAGAACTTTACCGCACACATGAGCATCAAACTAGATACCGCAACGATACCCAACCATTTTTAAAAAAAATGTGTATCGGTTTTTAGGGAAATAAATAACCGAAGAAGACAAGTCGATCCAATAATAGAAAATAGAACTTGGTGGAGCATATACAAGAATCCATGGCGCAAAAGAACTTACTTAATCTCAGTAAATGTAGCCACTTGAGAGTTATATTATAAGGCTTTAATATATTGAGAACCAATTAATTATAAACGTTGTAGAACGGGTTTAAGTCTGGTTATTTACGGATTCGATACATAAAGTTGAATTGATAGCTGGAAAATTATTTCCAAAATTTGAATATATCATAAGTTTATTATCATTAGAAAAAAAAGTAATCATTAAATATTTGAAATATTCTACAGAATTCTGATTATTCATACTGTTATCCTTTATTTAATCTGATGAATTTTGAGAAAATATTGTTCGCTCATTTATCATCTAATCATAATCTTGACAACGGTATTATCAATAGAGTTCGTGTATAACCCGGCCTTCTAATCATGAAGATATCTTTTATCAAATCTCAACAATTGGATATTTATATCCTGATATATTTCGAACGAAAAGAAATATAATCTCGGTGGTGTATCTTCTCTTTTCCCCTCGATGATTTATTGCTTCATAATGATTATCAAGCGTCATTTTAATTCTTCAGAATTTAAGGATGCTCGCTTTATAATCAGGCCCAAATGTCATGCATCGAGCTTATCAAGTAATATTCAGGTTATCGTGTTTTTTGGAGGATAAATAGCCAAAACTTGAGCATTGTGAGCATAAAATTGAGATTTACTTCATGCTTATTGAGCGCTTTTCTTTCCGAACATCATTGAATCTATTTCCAAAATTACTTCATAAATAAAACTAATAAGCTTTGTTTGTGGAATTATGAAAAGTGGTATGAAGATATTGGATCGATGAGGATTCAAATTTAATCATGATTGTTGAGGGAATCGAATGTTTTCGGTTTACTATTAGAAGAAAATTAGAATTGATACATCATACATCATTTCTAACTTTGAAGCTAATAAAACACGAGATAATTTGTTTGATCATTTACAAAGAAATATTTTTATGATCTGTGAACAGCCATGGACAGTTTGATAGTCTCGCCTCTCTTCAAATATCTATTCCTTTACAATAAGTTCAACAATTTTTATTTTGTGATAATTGACGTTTCTCAACCCACCTTTGAATCTACGAGTAAAAATGTTTAAACAATCATTGTTATTTTATATTCATAAGCAGCAATAAGATGATGGTACTTTTGAAGAAGAGTTAATGGATCGTTTTCAATCTTGTTCGTGGTTTGGATTTTGTACGCAATGTAGCATATTGGACAATGGGCGATAGTTACAGGTCATGACACATTTAAGTTGCATATGATAATATTTGTGTTTTTGCTGTTGGTCATGATGTTTATAAATTGGGACTGGATTTTACACCTCTTGTACCTTGTATTTGATAAATATCAACCAACACAATGTCACCTGTAAGACAAAAATTATTTTAACATGTTTTATCACAGCCAGACACTTCAATGCTTGTAAGTAGCACATTGCTTGTTTTTATGGTCGATTTAACTATATTAGTTGATCACTAAACCTCATATTTGCTTTTTAAAAAATCGAAATTGACAAGTATTAGTTTTGAATATGTGCACATATTGCAACTCGTGATACGCCTCATCTCATTTCTGTTCATATCTACTACGTTTCTTTTCTTCTAATCCATTTTATACATAATAACCCTTGAACTAATCAATATCAATTCAGCACTTTTTTTCATGCTTTTACATTAAATTTATCATATTTTAACGACCGAATTCATATTTTAATGGCAGAAGAAAGAGTTTGGTGCATAAAAATATATATTGAACCACTGAATATGTATGCCATGAATTACTTAAATACAAGCAAGCCTCTCTAGAACATGTTAGCAGGAGATGTTAAACGCTAAATGTTTAAACAGCAGGCTTCTTGAAAATCCTTTAAAGATAATCCTTTGAATCAAGCGTTTTGTTAAATCGTGGGAAAATCGCTCTATAGATTTATCAAGAAAGGCAGTTAGGAATTTGAATATGTTAATATAGAATAAAAGTCTTAAATGATGGTTTATAGGCTGTCACCCATCCATGTGATTATTTTAATGGACAAGTAGATGATTATCAGTAAAAATACATCCACTGAGTATATATGACGTGGAATATGACACAAATTCGAAATAAAATGACTTGATCGAAGGGACTGAGCACATGTAGAGCCTTTGAGAGATGAAATGTTTTATTTTATGGTTATAACGCACTTATCACTAATAAATAGGACACCATTTCGATCATTTTAACACATTTTATTCACCTTCATTCATTTTTAATTACAAAAAACTGCCTCGTGTGTCTAAAATGTCAAATTATTCTTTTGAACTTGCCTCACATGTAACTTAAAACCTTAAATTAGATGGCTAAATTCATTAAAAATAATCATCGAGTGTTAAATGTACTTTTAGAGATGGAACGTGAGTCATTTGTTGAAAATATGGTGGTATCTCACTAAAAGAGCATAAACCGTTCCAGTGACACGTTTGTACTAGCAATCAAAATTTTACACATATGTTCAAAAGGAGATCTGATTTATTTGAAGCTCTGTCGAATATCGTAGAATTTGGATAAGAGAAGTGAAAGCGGATTACTTTGATGTGGTTCAATGCCTGTAAAAAATTCACTGGTAAGAAGGAGAGAAATTAAAGAGGTAAACTTATGTTAGGTTCAAATAGAATAGCAATTATAAATGTGTCCCTCGCATTCTTACTTGTCTTGACTAGACATACCCAATTCAATCAATTAACGCCGATCTGGTTGAACCAATTTATTGAATTATCGGATGGTTGCTGCTGGGAACTACCAACGTGTTTTTCGGCTCCTCAATAAAAAGTGTATTGCCATGCACCTGATAGGCAGTAATGTAAAGTTGAAAATCGAATGAGTCGTACACGTCAACGTAAATTCTAACCACATGTAAACACACAGAACCGAAATGAGGACAAACATGATATGCATTCATTTGAGACACTCAAGATACAACTTCCTTGAAGTAGAACTTTAACAGAAATTTCTATTTTTCACGATAAGTCTACTGTTCATTGTGCGGTGTAAAAGTGTACGTCTACCAAACGTCTAAAGATATCATTGAACATTCTAGACGCATACCCCCTTCCAAGACAGTGGCATATGGTTCAGATACATGAATGATCACTTCATACAGTTATCAGCATTCAGATGAAGAATCGAACACAATGAATTTTTGAATAATCACAAAATCAAGGAAAAAAAAATAGCAGTGTTTGTAAAATTCTAAACGTAAGAAGTTTTGGATCTTCTCATAAACGCGAATCGTTTTTGTTCATTAAGGAATCTAAAAAACAATATAAGTAAATACTCTAATAATCATATCTCATCGAGTGCCACTCTAGAAAAATTAGGGACAGCTTACCATAAGGACCGTTAAAGCTTCTATTTCTATCGTAGGTTGGAGGCGGCATACGAGGATATCCATCATAAAGGGGAGGTGGCATGGGCCGACTAGGAGGATATCCATCGTAGGGTGAAGGTGGCATGGGATGATTAGGAGGATATTCACCATATGGAGGAGGAGGCATGGGATACATAGGGGGAGATCCACCATAGGGGGGAGGAGTCATAGGATGCGCTGGATGATACCCATCGTAGCCCGGTGGGGGCATACCAATAGACGGGTTAAGGTTATCATAGAAAGGAGGAACCTTGTCGTGATTTGCATGAGGTCCACCAACTAAGCCTTGGCCTGCTGGATGATTTCCAAATTGACATAACGATGGTTGGGCCTTCACTGCTTTATAAATGCCTTGTGTTAAAAGATCCTCGGTAATAATAAGAGCAAAGTCGAAGCAAATCTTCATCCTTTTTGCTATCTTTTTGCACTTTTTAGATTTAGCCTCTTTGTAGTAGATCTCTGAACAACACTCCGTAGTGGCCTTGACCAACCTGGAATCCTCGTGTGCCGATATTAATTCTTATAAAGTAAATGATTACCTTCCCGCATTTTTCTCGTTACACATTTATAAGTGTTGAAGATTTTCCTCTGCAACTTGGTTTTCAAATTACCTTTTTATTATCTGTCGGTTCTTCATTAGGGGCTTTAACAGCCCGAACCAGGGCTTCGGTAAATTTCTAGGATAAGAAAAAAAAGAATTATTTCAAAAAAGTGCTCCGTAAGCGAAATCGAAATCAATTAGAACGAAATACTTTTACCAACACCAGCATACTCGTCCACGTTGCCTGGCACATAAACAAAACTTAAATGAAAAAAAGAAACGGACCATGGGATGTAGCTTAACCTCTATAGACTGGTGTGTAAGTAACCTTAATACGAGAAGTGATCAAAGGCGGTCCATATGAGGGGCAATAAGGCTTTAAAAATGATCATAGCCGAAGGAACACCGAATAATGTCTTAAAGGATATATTTGTAGTCTAAAAAATCAACTTATCTAAAATAAACTTAAAGCTGACTGAAGAAGATACATGGTGCACTTTAACAGAGTTGATTTTAGATAATGCACCATATACTCATAAGCAGTCCAACTGAGGTTTATGCATGCAAATAAAGACTAAATTAGCTGGCAGCTGTGGTTGCCGACTGTGCGATAAAAAAGAAAACTAGCCTAACGACGTGTGGTTTCAGCAATCAGACTCAGCCATAGGGATAAGAAATATAGATCAAGGGTTAAAAGAAGGAATAAAGTTGTTGATTATCCAAACTCAAATTGGGTTAGACAGTATCGCCCTGCTTTAACTATGATAAACCAAACCTTGAGAGTTACTCCACATAAAGTTTTTGACATCTTGTCCAATCTACCAACGCACGACAGAGATCAAAAAGAAAGGATAGTAACCTGTCTCCTATTTAGTGAACCACATATATGAACCGTGCACGCTTAAAACAATTATAAAATAGTTTGAAGTGATAATATATAGGTATCGAAGTTATAGAACTTTTATCAAGAGATGTTATAACGCAAAAATAGAAATTAAAGCACTTACGTTCCTGCAGTACTTTTTTTTCTTGCTCTTTTTGAAACTACCAAAGAAAGAATGGCCAGGGAGTGGAAGTTGTACAAAGACAACGAAAACTATGGCGCATTGAAACAGCCATCGATTATGGCTAGTCATTTCCTAAGGATTAGTAATGCCAAAACGGGTCAATGAATAAAGAAATGCGCCTACCATTAGATGGGATTAGAAACAAGACTCGTTAGTAAGTCGTATTAAACCTCGACGGTAATGATGGCATTAAGTTAACAGTAAATCTATGATATTTTGTGATGATTTTACAGGATCTCAAACCCGGGCACATTCGATAATATTTGTGTAATATCATACGTATTTTCAACGAGTTGTCAAGGATCGATTTTTATTTAGTACAGTGGGAGGTCTCTATAATGCACAATTTGGTATGTTAATCTGAACTACCACCATCGCTGACGTCATCATAATTACAATATCATAAACATGCCACGCCCTTTACTCTGCGAATATGTCCGTTCTATCCTAGTCCTTGGGGTGTTTCATTATATCTTAATTCGCCTAAAATGACGCAATAACTATTATGGTATCACTCGATAAAACTAATTGATATTTATAACAGGTATGAGTCTATCAATGAAACATAACTATCGGTGTGCTCAAGGTGGAAACTGTCGATTCCTGGGTTGTAATATTGTCCTTTGTATATTTTGGTATACATTAATCACCCTTGCATCAAGTAGGGGCATAATACGGATATAAAAAGCCTACAATATTTGTAATCGGTTGTTTGATAAATCAAATACCCAATTTTAAGGCTGTATCACCTGAAACAATCAGCGATAGAAAAATCACACTTTATACACACTTGGCGTACTCATTAAAAAGCGTTTCCTTGCATAAAACGAAAATTATTACGATGGTTGAAAATTTATTAGAGTTGATTATGTCCCTTTATCTTAGCGTTGAAGACATTGTGAATTGGTTATACGGTAATAACTGCGCATACTCAGACAGGTGATAAACAGATTTTCTATCAATTTAATAGTTGTCACAAATCAAAAAATAATTGTGAGTGGCAAAATCACAATTTGGTTGTCCACTTTCATGTTTTTACGGTGGATCTCAAAATTCTGAAATACATGAAATTGCACAGCTTAAGAAACCATGTTTTCTTACAATCGAATAATGTTTGCAAAAACAATGGTAGCCATGGTCGTAAGAGAATTAAACCAGGAAGATAGTACTTCTTTTATTTCTTTAAATTTGTTAGA
>JWZT01005619.1:80637-92338 GCA_000827895.1 Thelohanellus kitauei | reverse complement strand
AACACTTCAAAGTACCCAGCAGTGCTTTAATGATTCCGGTTTCGAATCTCTCGAAACATTGTTTTCTATCATACAATGATAGATCAAATCCGGTATAGCTCGTGCTCGAAATTTATGTACCACGGTATATCTGATGACTGGGGCAGTTATCTGGGTTTGGATCAAATTTCAACACCTTCATTTTATCGTAAATCATAGCCAGACACTTTTCGATCCAACTAAAGGAGCACATACTAACAAAATTGAAGGAAATTGGATGCATGCCAGATCCCATATGCCTTCAATGGGAATAAGAAAATGGCTATATAGAAGCTATATTTTGGAATATTCCTATCACCAGCAATTCCACGAAAGTACTTCCAATCTAAGTTTTGAAAGATTTTTAGCCCCTATTAAAGATATATACAATCCCTATATAGAAAATACATTTATTTAACGGCTCCAGCTGACAAATGAAGTCATAAGATTCTTTCCAGAACTATAGGCAATCATAAATTAATCAAAGACTGACTAAGGAAAATCAATCGATTTTTCGGAGTAGTAAAACTAAAAATAACAACAAATTCATATTCTTTTCGTGTTCGATTGTAAATTGATGAAGGACTTTGTATTCTCCAGAAAAAAATGATTCCGTGTTATCTCTTGAAGCATTTGTTAATTCAATGAGGTATAGTCTCTCATTAGGCTATGGTTTTTCCATATTTCACTGTTTTAAATCAGAAAAAATCCAAATAAAGCAGCATGACTAAAAATATTTTGTATGTGCGCTCCGTGACCCGTAATAGTGTATTCCTGCCACAAATTTGACGACTCCTCCTACCTGGTCTTGCCACAAATAACATAATTCATGAGGACGAATAGGGCGATTTTTTTAAATCCATTTACACGGTTTTGAGATCTTAATGATCCTTGAAATCAACTTTGTAAAAGTTTCCACAAATCAAATTTTTTTGAATGGAAGAGATAAAAAGCCGTATATTAGTCATAATCTGAATTTTCAGTTTATTTCAATTTTATCAAGATCAGTTGTAGTACAAAACTTTAGACAGGTTTTTTGCCAAACACCGTATAAAATAGGGATTTTCAATCAAGAAGAGGGAAACGATGTAGCATAGCAAGTCAGATGATGAATACCACGTTCTTTCTCAGTTTAAATTTTGACCATGTATAACTTCATGTTCTCTTCGAAAAGTTTAGCAAGCAATTTGGCATTTCTTACAATGCTGTTTACGCTAGACTGTGTCCATGCAAACGACGAGGCTATTATAAACCCAGAACAAATTTCTAGTTTCTTCGCTGTTGGACACGTGTTATAATCCTGAAAAAAATCAAAAACAGTCGGATCAGAATATGCCAGATTACTCTTTTTATAACGAAATCTGAACCTGTAACATTCACCACTATCCAGTTTTGGTCTTAAATAGAAATACTATTGCTCTTATGAACTCAGGGTGATGGTCAGATCTTTTAATACTTGGTATGTTTACAGTTTCTACTTTGTTTTCTATCTAGCCTATGTCCATTAGTTCATGCCAGCCATTATCAGTTTGTGACGATCAGATCCATTTAAAATTTGCATAAATGGTGTATTCTAGTGTTTTTAAAATTGACTGAAAAATAAAGGTTGATTAAAACGGTTTATATTATCGGCAGTGCAAGAAATTTTTAATTTGTGTAAATTTTATGAAGTTAATTGCAAAGGTTATTAAGTAGATCGAAAACCTCTAATATTATAAGTGGGAAGCCTTCTCAGAGATGAAATTAGTTGAATATTCTCTACACGCAGCATTATTTTCATCAGCATTAGTGTTCATTTTAATGCACATATGAACTCGTTTAACCTTGAAATTATTTCCTTTTACGACCCAGTTTCCTAAACAAGACTCAGTAAGTTTTCTGCTTCTGTTGTGATAAGTATCAATACATTTTTTATTTAGTTGATAGTGTAAATATTAGTTTGAAATATTGGGTCGACAAGCCATTCAAAACTTTTCCCAGACGCTCGCATTTTTGGACTAAAATACATACTACCAACACATCCCCTACGAATTTTAATTTATCACATTCAACCTCATTTGTTCCAAATTTAATGTATGCAAGAAGGCGATGCCATTCTTCTTGCATTTGAAATCAATTACAAGATATTTTAAGGCTGAAAACTATAGCAGAGCCTTCCCGGTAAAATTTTTGAATCGATCATCCAATCGGTTCCCTTTGAACCCCCTAAAGATCACGATATAAGAAAAGATATATAAAACAAAAATGCATTTTTTCAATGACCACAAATTTCAAGCTTGCTAATACATAATCCGTCACAAACTTCCAACATTATACAGGGTTTTGCGTTCAATCGATCGCACCAAATTTTTTAAAGAGCTGAGATCAAATTAAAGTTTACTTTGATAAACGTGTTGAATGTATTGATCCAAATGAGGATGGTAAATATATAATAAAGATAATCAATTTGGCGAATGTTTGTTTGACTGTGGAGTGAATTGAAATAGAATTTAATCATGTTAAATACTTGTAAAATTGCTTTCATGCACAAAAGATGACTAAATTAAGAAATAAACAAACGAAAACTCTATTTGGCTTTATATAGAGTTAGAATTTATTCCTTCTAAGTAATTATAAATAAGCGGATACCACGTAAACACAATGCGTGATTCCTACGTCTGATGAAATGAACATTTAAAATATTTTAACTGGTAAACTTCTTATGCCATCCACTCCCCAGTCGAAAAAACATTCGCCAAACTGATTATCCTGTATGACATTTTTACCATCCTCATCGTAGTTAATTCAATGCGCTTATTGAGGTAAACTATCGTTTAATATCAGCTCTTTAGAAAAATTAGGTGCTATCGATTGAACGCTAAGATGCGATAGATTGATGGTAAAAGCCGGAAAAACAGATAACGAGACATGTAAAAATATGGAAAACGATAATTTTGCATTCTAACGAATATAAAAAGTCTGTTTTTTTATATTTCAGGTTAATCCTAGGGTTCTAAACTTTTGATTACAACAAGGAATTCACGACTTTGTCCGAAAACTATTGAAGCAGGTCAAGTAATGGTATGTGATATGATCATGTTTAGCCACTAAAATTCGATTTTAAAGTAACACACATTTGGAATGTTAGAGAATATACAGTTCCGTCTCTGAACGCGTGAAGGCTACGGACGTTCACCCTTCTGAGCCTTGGATACTTGTAGCCTTATATACCGGCCAAGCAAATGTTCATAACTACGAAACAATGGCAATTATCAAGACTTTTGAATGTGGAAATACGCCTATCCGTGCCGCCATTTTTCTTTCGCGTAAAAATTGGGTTGTTTGCGGCTCTGATGATCTGACTATCCGCGTCTTCAATTACCACACATTGGAAAAAGTCCACTCGTTTGAAGCTCATTCGGATTATCCGCGATGCCTGGTTGTACATCCCAACCGATCACTGTTAATTACATGCTCGGGTAAGGTTATTAGTTCAGAGACGATTTATTCATCAAAGTCTGGGATTGGGAAAGAAGATGGGAATGCGTACAAAAACTAGAAGGCCATCATCATTACATAATGCAGGTTGCGATAAATCCCAAAGATCTTAACCAAATTGCTAGTGCCTCACTCGATAAATCTATCAAAGTTTAAACAAATAATATTAGATCTGGACATTAGGAAATGTTAGCACCCCGAATTTCACATTGGAGGGCCATGATAAAGTATTTTTACCCCTCATAGGGCGTTAATTCCGTCGATTACTGCCCTCTTGGTGACAAGCCGTACCTGATTTCAGCAGGTGATGATTGGAATGTCAAAATCTGGGATTATCAAGTACACATTTACTAAATAGAACAAAAACTGCGTGCACACATTGACAGGACATGTAAATAATGTTACACGTGCCATTTTTCACCCTAATTTACCATTAATAATTTCAATTTCTGAAGATGGTTGTTCTGCACTAATTTAGGTTCTGCAATCATATGGAATAATTCAACCTTTAGAATAGAAACCAGTCTCAAATATGCGATGGGTAGAATGTGGTGTATGTCGGCCAAAAAAGGTTCAAACGAACTCGTATTGGGGTGCGACGATGGTGTTATAGTTCTACGGGTATTATTTTTCATGATCAGGCTGGTAAAGAGACCCCTACATGCTGTATGGATTCCACGGGGAAAATTTTCTATGCGAAGCAAAACCACATTCTACAAGCCAACGCTAAGAATTTTGATGGTTTGTTTTCTGTAATGCAGAACCAGTGAAAGATGGCGAAAAGATGGGTTTGTCCTTTACAGAGATGGGGACCTGTGAAATTTATCCTCAGTCTTTGGTTTCTAGTCCTAATGGCCGGTAAAAATTTTTGGTTAACAGATTTTTGGCTGTTGTAGGGGATGGGGAGTTTATCATTTATACAACTATCGCTTTGCGAAATAAACTATCAGCAACCGGCGATCGGTTTGTATGGCACAAAGATTCAACCACGTAAGTGAAACAACCACTAGATTTGTTGTGAGGGATTCGTACAATCTTGTGTTGTACAAGGACTTTAAGGTCAATAAACGGTCCAATCTTAAAGTTTCTTTTGAAGGTTCATTGTTTGAGGGAGATAGAATTATTCGCCGGCGAATTAATAGGGGTTAAATCAGCAAGCGAGATCCACTTTTATGAATGGTCAGATCTCAATTTTATCATTGTTGTCGATGTATCGCCATCAAATGTATGCCTGTTACTAATATAGGTATATTGGAATATCGATTCGACATTGTGCTGTCTTTGTGAATCGAATGCAATCCATATTTTGAAATATAACGCAGCTGTCGTAGAATCGTCCCTGGAAAATGTACAATCAACAGAATCCGGGGTCTCAGACGCTTTTGAAGTACTGCCTTTGTTTCACCAGCCATTCTCACAGTTAGCAGAGGGTGCTATTAGTGGTTTCTGGGTTTCTGATTGTTTTATTTTTACTAGCAAAAGTAAAACTTTAATTAATAGATAATCGACTGTCTTACGCAATTGGTGATCAATTATTCTCTATTTCACACATTCAGCGGTATATTTATTCTTAATTAGCCCCTCTTATGTGGTCGGTTATCTCCATAACCAAAACCGATTGTATCTAGTTGACCGTGAAGGAAACGTACTTTCATATTACTTGGATATGCATGTGATTGAGTTTGAAATTGCCATATTGAAAAAGAATTACGATCTTGCTAACTCGGTAGATCCTTTTTACTTATTAGTTAATTGAGTCAATTCCTAAGAGTGTGATAAGTCAACTTTCTCTATTTCTGGAAAATCAGGGCTTATATGAGTTTGCCTTAAGAGTTACAACGGATCTTGATCATAAATTTGATCTGTCCATACGATTAAAAGACATTGAAACATGTTATGGGATAGCGAAGGAGTTGAATGTTTGTGTTTTATCAGATAGATTGAAAACAAATGGAAAACTTTGGGTAAATTGGCATCGGATATTGGTCGATTTGATATTGCAATAAACTGCTACAAGGAACTCAAAGATGCCCCAGCCTTGTTGATTTTATCGTATGCTCTGAGCGATCGAAATCTTCTTGATGAAACCTTAACCATCGCAAAGGAGTTGGGAAATGTTTATGTTCAATTCCTAGTCTTACATATGACAAACAAAGTTTCTGAAGCGATCGATTTATTCATGTCTGCAAATATGGACTCACAAGCAGCTTTACTTGCATACTCATACGCTCCTGAACGAATGGCGGAAACATTCGCCAACTGGAAGAATAATTTGACAAAAGTTCACCCAAAACAAGCCGAACAACTCGCCGATCCGATCCGTTACTCCAATTTATTTTCGACGTGCAACCAGGAATGTTTGGCAGATCAAATTGTATGCTTTATATTGAATAAGAAAAATTTAAAAGTTGATGAGGAGTAATAAAACAAACGTGAATTTGATTAGATTAAAATTCTTTCAATCTGAGTAATTAAACCAAATTTGTTAGAATTTCAAAATTGTTGTGTGAACAACTGTTCAGAATAAAATATGCGAGACGATATGCCGATTGTTACTTTGATTGGTTTGGGTTTAAATAATTTGAGCATGATTCATAACAGCCATGAAAGTTTGTTTTTAAAATGGAAGTAATATTTTTTGACAATGTCTCTGTTTTGCATATTTTGTTAATGAAACGATTTTGGTGTTTTTACTCGATTCATAGCTCTCTGAAACAAGCCTGATAATATATGATTTTTGGTCTGAGGTTTGAAAATATATGGAGTAACTGTAAAGAAACTGTTACTGATAAGTGACCTAAAACATGAAAAATAATATGTATCTTGGCGCTTACCTTCGTCAACGGAAGCCTTTTTTGTGACAATATGCTCTCTTTGTGGGGTTTCTATGTGACATGGTTTCGATCTGACATTTCGGTTTTTTGTGCAAGTGTCCACTTCCAAAAAAGAAGAAAAACTGGACAATCTGTCTTGTGGCTTTTATTCCTTTGATTTTATATTCTGCACTAACCTAATATTAATCGGTTTGATGCCGCTGAAAACCTATTTTCTGTTGTGGAGATGGCATTCCAGCACGTATATGAACTTGATAATTCTGCAGAAATACTTTCTACGACAGATCTGAATAAAATTAGTATCGTTGGCATTGTAGGTATGATTACAGTTCATTTTTCTGAAAGCTGTTTGGCGTCTCTTCAGATAAAATTTTTTCAAATGTAACACTTAATCCTTCATTATCATTCCATAGTCCTATAATTAGTTGTTGTATCACCAGTGACACTATGGAATGTTCTGGTTCTAATTTGAAAATTTTTTATTTGGGGGTGTTTTTAAGACTATCGAGTCTACTTTGGTTTCTTTTTCGACAAAATGTTAAAAAAAGAACAACAAATTATTTTACATATGAAGAAAATATAGAAGAGCACCCATAGAATGAAAATTTCAGGTGTCAGATATAAGGAGCCGTTGTCGCAAAAAAAAGAAATCTATACCGTTGCACATTCTATCATTCATTATACCGGCACGTGGTTCGAGTACTGCAGATGCCCAATAAAAATAGCAACAAGGCAGACTGTCATATTGATATTGACAAATCAACATGATATTGCCATGGAGTCCTTGGAGTCGGCTTATCACACCGAGGTGGACTGGTTCTGATTCTATATGGAGATCTGTCTTGATTGGTGTGACAAAAATTCAACGATTATTAAGGACCAGGATCGTTTGTGGAGATACAGCAGAGGTTTGCAGCATTTTTTATGCTGTGGACCTCACAGAAATTCAAAGTTAGGGTGCTGGACTGTGTTCCCTCTGAGTTTTGACATTGATGTGCGGAAAAATGGTTGAGTGCGAGGAAAACTATTCTGTACAATTTTTGTGTGCGGCAATTTAGAAAGTAATTATTGTGTGAATAATTACACTTTTATTAATTCTATATGCCAATATTTTATATGATATATAAGACAGCTATGAACAGTTATATTTCCTATTGCCACAGTTTAGTTTAAATTAATTCCATTAATGATGTCAAAAAACTCTATACAAATTATAAAAGCACCAACTAAAATAAACTTTCATCAATAAATAAGGTATAGTATTTACTTTTAATCATATATATCAAAATTTTGGGGCCTTTGATTGTTTTTGGTCCAACAGCTGTAAATTACATCTAATTCGATTATGTTTCCAGACGGTATATAAAATTTAAGGGCATCAAATAATCAAAATGATTTATCTGTAACCGCTTTTGTGATTTTGTTTTAATTAAGTTAATTCGGCTGAACCAAGGTTCAAAGTTTCCATTAGATGCTCGAAATGTTCCAGAGATGTCCAGCAGACGTGAGAGCTTTTTCATGTCTTCATCCCTAATAACATGGGTAATGACGTCATCAAAATTTCGAATGGAACCCACTTTAATTTTTCCACAATCAAAGATTTAAAATCGGCATATTGTTCACGAATTTTTGTAATTAAACCTTCTTGGAAGTTTGGTATAACTCCTGAAAACCTTCATATCAATTTTTTCAACGTATCCTTGCCATATTCGAAAAGTGATTCCTTTGCATTAGCACAATTTTCAAATGCTTGCCAACCCATCAATTCGTCATCGGGAAACCTTTACTCAAGATGATTGTGAAGTATGTCAGCAAATCTAAGGATTGCTTCTTGTCGATAACATGATCATTTTAATCAATAACTTCCTTCCCTGCATTACTCCAATGAACTGTTTCTGCAAGATACTGACATATTAATTCTCATATCTTAGTTTTAACAAATTGAAGCGCTTCCATTGATGTCAAAATACTTAGTTGAAATTATTTGCACATTGATGCAGGATCTCCCAAAATATCATTTATTGCTGTCAAAACCATTTGAAACTGCGGATTTCGAAATCTTTTCAGCCAGTAATTACTGAATCGATCATTTCTACTGTTTAACTCCTCCATTAAATAGTTTATCGGTGTTTTGCAACTACTCACCAAAGCAAGAACAGCTAAATGCCTATACCTCGATTTCACTTCACACAAAGCCAAAATGCGATTGCATCACTTTCTGCTGCCTTGGTCATTTCTTGAAATTTCTCATAATTAAATGATGATCTGCTGAACATTGTATAAGCTGTTTTTAGGAATGTTTCAATTTCAATCATTAATGGAATTTGTGTCCAGGCATCTTCAACAGCAAAGTCTTCTCGATGAGCAACACAATGCAGTTCACAGAGATTATGTATTTCACGTTTCAGAATATCTGCCACTCCATTATTTTTTGCTAACACAATTGAAGCACCATCTGATGTAAACATCATCATTACAGAAGATAACGTAAGTTTTCACAATAGGCGCCCTCGCATAAGGTCAACTTCACAATTCCACTGAATATGGTTTTGTAAATAATTTTTGTCACTATCCGATACTTGAAATATAAAAAGTATTTTTTGGACGAAAATATCCTTATTTTCATCCATAATCAATGTATAGAATGAAGAATTTTTCAGTTCGCTCATCATCTCAGCTTTAAAACAAGGTTTGTGCATCCTACAAGTTCAAAGGCATAGGTTTTAGTTCGCTAACCTTTTGAGATTTGAACGCTTTTTGCCACATGTTCATGGATTTCTTGAACAGAAAGCATTGAAGCATTCAGTTTAATAGCCACAATTACATTATCGACCAGTATTTTTATCATATCTGAATTTACTGCATTTTTTCTTCCATCTTTAATTTGACGCTCACATTGGCTATACTCTCCTTTAGCATTCGCATAATTCAAACCCCTCAAGATTCATCATCATTTTAACTGATTCGATGTATATTTTATGACTGTGATACCGCTTTAAACAATCAAATATCAATTTTTACCATTTCTTTCCTTTGCTGAACTCTCCTTGAGCTTTGCGTTTGAGCAAATTTTGCAAATAACAGCACCGTCATCATTGTATAAAAAATATCGCAGAGTTTTAAGTTTTGCTTATAGGATGATGATGCCACATTGGTTTCAACCAGTTTTGAAAGCTATTCTTCCTTGAATCTAATGCAAGTTTACCTTTTCAACGCGGATTAACTTCCTTCGATCTTTCTTTTTGACATTATTGTAAGAATAAATTAATATGTAATCTTTGATATCTTAGAAGTCACTTACTAAGCAGATAAGGATTGTAAATCATAATCATGGTCAGGCCATCCTTATGAATACCATACTATCTTGAGCGTGATCATCCTATTTTTATAACTTTTTATTAATTCCAACTTTATGTAATATCATAAACAGTTATGATTGTGCAGTTCATCCAGTAAGAGCTTTACCGGTATTTATTCTGATCATTCTTCTTTATAGTGAATGACCGTGCGATCTAATCTTGAAGACAATCATTAAAACGGACAGTCCGATCATTATTACATTGATGTGAAATTTTAAATCAAATAAACTCTGATTCCGATTTTAAATAAAGTAAGCTGTAATACGCAGATCTAGAAAATTTAATAACACCACTCATTCAATTATGCATAGGGAAATATGATGAACTGATAAAATGTTTAATTTATGGTGTTCTAATAAATACAACCGTTTTCTGCTATTATAAACGGGCATGAAAAACATGTAGTTTTATCTTGCTCATAATTCATATAAAAATTTAATTCTACTTAATATCTTAGGTTAACTTTAGTTTACGTGATTTTTANGCCTACTGGTTACCTGTTCGTATAGATTTCCTGTTTTTACATTTGTTGCAGACGAAATTAACCCAAAACATTATTCTGTATTTTATTTAATAAAATAACAAACTTGATACCTGACCAGAAATATCGGCCCTTTTGTGTTGTACCATTTGCAGACAACATGCCTCACATTCCAGAGAACCTGGAAGAATTCCCACATTCCTCAAAAATGCGATCGAAAGATCGATATTTTCAGCCAATTTTTGAAAAGTACTGAAATCCATCAATTTCGCACCGCAGTTTCTGAGGAGCGCGGGCATAAAAATCACGTAAACTAAAGTCTACCCAACATGTCTTTTGCCTCCTAGTCCTTAATGATTGCAGACAGTTCATCCCTTATCCAGCTTTCTGCACCAAAATAATCTCCGTCTTGCTTCTCACCTTGTAAGTTTTTGAACTTAATATTGTTCCTCTCCTCCGTCGTTCCAACCATCCATTAGTTGAATCGAAATCTTTGACGTTTAAACCTTGTGCTAGTTTTTTACCTTCTCCATTAGCAGAGGCCCGCTGATTGGAAACTGGCGAATCCTGGCATTGGAAAACCAATGCAGAAGTGCTTCTTCAACGTCTTATGTCTTGCATTTTCGTTTCCGTTTTCTGTTCAGTTAGTATTGTTTTGCCAATTCTGAAGAATCTGCTCTTTGTTTTAATGTATGCATGAAATTTGGCTACGATGAACTCCTAAATGCCTTGCGATTGTCTTATGAATTTCCTTTCTGTCCTGCCGATTTAAAACGTCGATTCGTTCAGAAGGTGATAACGTTATGTTCGAACGAGATTTAGACACGAATTTTTGCAACAATTTAACTAAATTTAGCTAAATATTAGAAACAGACACTGGCAGTACAGCGGTTTCTGATGCTCGTGGACACCAAACTTGGCCACGGGACCGAGAAAGCTCAGACTTGGGTATTTATTAAACCGGTGTGCAGGTATCCCGAGTAAAAATACAAAGCTACAAAGAAGCCTGACCTAATGAGTGTGTGAACATAACCGGGGTCATTTTCCTATCTTTCGGCAGTAAAAACAAGGCACCGAGACTTGTGCATGAAAGCCAAGTGTGCGCCTAACCGGAGTGCACTTGTCCGGAGTTGACTGTTTCATCGAAACTAACCTGTGGGTTGAAAAAAAGGAGAAAAGCTGTAAACTTTAAGTAAACTACCATCCGTTAAATTTGGGGCTAGGCCTGGTTAACACATTTTTAAGATTGATTTTTTTAAACTTGTCGCATTTAGGGTGGGAGAGGGATGGCTGTTATAATTTTCCGGAATCCTTACAGTGGATTGCAATTTATTTTGGTATTCAAGTAGCAAGCGCCCCCCCCCCCAGCGCACCTGCGCGAATATCTAATGGAGTATTTGGTTTATATGGATCGTCTGGTGGATAATTTCGAACCGAAAATGACATACGTTAATCATAAGGAGTTTAAAATTAATTTAAAGCAACAATTTGTCAAAATTTTATCAATCCATATGGTTTAAGAGCATTTTAAA
>JWZT01005619.1:69355-79528 GCA_000827895.1 Thelohanellus kitauei | reverse complement strand
TAGTACGTTGAATTCGAATTGATTGCTACCGCTATAAGGACGAAATGCTGTTTTGTTCTTGCTATCTTCCTGCATTGAACACTGCCAGTAGCCTGATTGGAGATCCAACCTAGAGTAGAACTCGTATCCTGATGTATTGTCGAGAATTTCTTCGATAAGGGGGGCTGAATAATGGTCCTTTATAGTAATTGCATTGATTTTCCTGAAGTCCACACAAAATCGCCAGGTATCGTCTTTCTTTTTAACGAGTAAGACTGGGGAGCACCAAGGGCTACTGGATTCGCGAATGATCCCGTATTTTACCATTTTATCGATTTGATTATCAATTTCGTGCTTCAGGTGTATAGGAATACGATATGGACGAGATGAGATTGGGTGGGCATTCCCTGTATCGATTATGTGCGGACGCTTGGACGTATATCCAATATCCATGTCGTCCCTAGAAAAGCAATGTTGAAACCGAAGTAGCGTTTCCTTAACCTCGTTGAAATGGGCTGAGGGCAGGTCTTTGTTAACTGACAGTTCGATTTCCTGCGATATCCCAGCTACGAACCCTTGGTTATCCTTTAGACAATCAAGAACAAGATGGACGTTGTCGATGATCACGTCCCGCCCCAGTATCATATCAAATTTAATATCATTGGAAACAACGAAGTTGTGATTTAAGACTGATTGGGCTATCTTAATTTGCAACGAAACTGAGCCAAGTGTTCCGATATTTGTTCCATTAACACTTCGCAAGTTGATTTTGACGGGATAGATTGTTCGTTTACCAATAAAATTCGACTTAACCAGGGATATACACGATCCAGTATCTATGAGAGCCAACCCTTGACCTCCACGTGGACTAACTTCGAATGGGACGGTAAAGGGATTGACGTATGTATTCAAAAATGAAGACGCTGAGTACTGGTAACGAGAATAATTTTTAGTGTTTCTGCAAATTCTAATAGAGTGGCCTTGCTTGCCACAGCCTTCGCAGATAATCAGACCTTTGCATTCCTTAGCTAGGTGTCCAGGGGACCCACAGGAGAAGCATCCCTTTCGATCGGTTCGTTGTATCGGCTTCGTTTGGAGACTCTTTGAATTCTTTTTTGTTTCACCTATGGTTAGGCTCTTCAAGCAGTCACGGATCTCTTCTAAAATTCCTGCCGAATTAGAATTAATTGCAGCGACCTCTTTAGCTCCCTCATCCTCATGATCAATCTCACAGATTGCGAAGGGTTTTGGAATGTGGGATGTTTGTCTCTGAGGATCAGGAGTGAGAAGGATATTTGCGGCTTGACACAATTTTGCTGGGTCTGATACCTCCATGGCCCGTAACTGAATGGACACCGAGTGTGGTAGTTCTTTCAAGATCTTTTGCATCACCAAAAACTCTCTATCTATCTTCGAAAACGTGGGCCGGGCTGCTTTGAGAGCACATTCCAAGTCCGTTTTGAAACTGAACATGTCTTGTCCCGGAGCAAGACTCATATTCTCGAACTTGGAATAATCGGACGAGAGCTTGTCGGATCTTTTCGAAATGTCTCCCATCCATTCCATTGTCTGCTTCAACTTCTTCTCGGATGCAGGAAGAGAGGCCATGGGAGAGTTCTGGTACTCCTTTAGGAGGTCGTCGTCGTAGAAGGTTGGAAGGATTGATGACTGCTTCTCGGGGGACCACCCCTCGAATTCAGCGCGTAATTGGAATCTGAATATCCATGATGATGGATCCGACGTTCGCGAAAAGATGGGAAGGTTCTCTGGATTCCTCGTCGCCATTGTAATAGATGGATTACGACAACTAAGTAAGTTAATCTCTCTCGATCTCTCACGAGTATGCTACAGTGGCTAACTTAAAATTCCCCCCTTTTCCAACCCAAAGGTTAGCTTTGACAGTGTTAAAATTAAAATGTAAAAATCGAAACTAATTGAACTTAAAAGGACGAAATAGACCTGAAAACCCAGTTTTTAAAAGGTCCTTAAGCAATGAAATTATAAAAAAACTAAACAATTTTATTTTGTTTTATTCGTTTTTCACTTTTATTTTTTCCTAAATTTTTCTTCCACCAAATCGAAGTTAAAAAATACCAAAGTGAAGTTTAAATCCTGTATTAAATCTCTAAGCTATCAATATGGTCTAGTTATAAAGCTCCCAAACAGTTTTCCACATGTTCTTTCTGTCAAGCTCCAAAAGTCCAAAATGTAGCCTTACAGTATCTTTCTTCGTTGTCTAGTAGTGGTCTCATTGATTACTACTTTTAAAAACTTCCACCTGGCCAACAAATCAAGGACATCTATGGATGAATAAACGAATTATTCCTTTTTTACAAAGAATGAACATTCTGATACGTTTGTTACCCGGGTGTGATACAAAATGCAATCGTTCAAGTGATACATAAAAAAATTAGGACCAATGACACACCTTTCTTTTTTAGAACAACTTTTTTAATTACAGGGTGTTGCAATTCTATATTCCCTTCCTTGCAATTCTATATTCAAAGCATTGAACTTCTATTCGGCACTACCGGGTTTTGCGACCAATAAAGGCATTCGTGCTACCAACAGCGGCATGTTTTTAAATATATTTTGTGAACATAAAAAATAACTGTATCGATGAAAATGAAAAAGTTTAACGTTCAACATGCATTTAAAAATTTAAAAAATAGTTACCATTACCTGGTTTCGCATCGAAAGAAGCGGGTTGTATCGATGAATAGTGGGAAATCTAACAAGGAATTTAACAGAAATTCAAACTAAGTAACAAAAAACAAATTAATAGATGTATTTTATTTTCAGATAGGCATAACTTTAGTCTCTAAGAATGTCTTTTTCGTTAAGGCACATATTCGAAAAAATGATAACTATTTTTCATGTTCTACATGCATGCTGAACGTTAAACATTTTCATTTTCGTCGATACAGTTCTTTTTTATGTTCACAAATTTATTTAAAAAAATGCCGCTGTTGGTCGTCACGAATGTCGTCATTGATCGCAAAACCCGGTAGTGTCGATATAGAAGTTCAATGGTTGGAATATATAATTGCAAGGATGGGAATATAGAATTGCAATATCCTATAAATATTATCATGCTTGATCAGTTCTAAAATCACCACAGATACGGTAAATGGCGCTTTTAAAAATAAATATTCTTTTACATTAATACAGCGGTTATCGACTTTTGTAAGGCGACCCCTTTGATCCCTTTCCCAGGCTGTTTCGACCCCCGTCTTAAGATTATTTTGATTGACAGACTTAAGTAGCTGTACTTTTATAAATTTACAAATCGCAATCATAGAAGAAATATCTGATATACAGGATGTAATTTAATTTTTAGAAACCGAGCATAAAATTAGCTTGATGTTTAATACAGAAAAATATGCAATGATTTTTGTGCAAAATACACTTATAATTTAACAAGTGAAATCAAATACTTATCAATTTTATTATTTACTTCCCTAAATTGCCGAATAACCCTTTTAATGCTGTATATTTATGTACAGATTTAAAATACGTAGCGGAGCATGGCTAATAATCTGAACTACATTGATTAAAATTTTTGAGACAGTATGTCCCACCAAACTGACATCAGTGCTAAGGTTGAGCTTGTTTCTTTTTCACCAAATTAGGAATTCTTAGGGTAGCCATTGCAAGAACACAACGAATTCCATCTTCTGCATCTTGTCTAATTCTATATTTAGACGTTATAAACTAAAGGCTGGAAAACCCAGGTTGGCAAAGACATTGTTGGAAATGGAAGAAAAAATGACAACCCAGTCTCAAACAGAACAGGTTATGGCTGCAAACATTTTATTCATAATAAGGAAATAAGAATTGAAGAGAAATCAATTTTGGCTGCATCTCTATTCATGGTTTCAATCAACTCTTCCTGTGATATCTCAAGACATCTTCAAATTTGACTGTTAATGCACTTTTGCTGGTGCAACAAGGAGTGTCGGGACGATTTGGAATGTATTGTCAAATTTGGACTGCAAGAATGCGAACATGTTTTTTCACAGTAATTTACATTTTATTGCTTTTCTCAGATTCCATTCTAATTTTTTTATATATATCAGATAAGGATGGTAACATGTGAATTTCATTTTCGTCTAATTTTGTTTGCTAGAGCTAAGCTTTCATATTGAAAGATGTAATCTTTTCAGATGAGGAGAGGCATGCTGCACTTGGTCTTTTCAGTAAAAAAGCTTATTCATTCACCATGGCAAATATATCAACCAGATAATTGATATTCTGTCCTTCACATGCATCGCTACGAAACACTTCGAACAGTGCTATTTGCTTTATGATTAAAATAGTGGTTAAGCTGCTCACGAAGATAAAATCACACGTTTTAGACATTTAATATTGAGAACGATTGCACTTCAGCATGATAAAAATGAACATTGCAGAACACATTCAAATCTACAAATTTTTGAAAACAGTTGATTGTTTAAATAACTCTCATTCCCTGTATTAGTGATAATTTTCATGAGGTATTGTATTTTTTTCTGTTTTCGTGCTCATATTTGTCGATGAATCAAAGAGTGAGGTCCGACGAATTTCGGTGACTGAAGCTCTACCAAACTGTAAAATCAAGACCCATATCCTAGAGTAATTTGAGCACCATCTGTACCTACACCATAAATATTTTCTTAATGGATATTATACATTTTTAGAAACGAACCAATTTTATAAAATACATCCTGTGCCGTGATAGTTGTTTCAAGAATTTTACATTAGAGTAATTTGTCTCTAAAACATCGTCATAAATATACCTCACATAAATCAATAATTACGAACAATTGGCAATTTCTGTTTATTCATCAAGCTGAATATAAATATTGAAAGTGGAGAAGATTTCGTTTCCTGCATTATCTGATTGTGAATATCTGCCTATATTAGGCTATTTGCCTTTGAACAGTATAAGTAAATATACGGAATTCACCATATTTATCAAGAAATTCTCAGATCATAACTCGAACAATATGTTTGACTGTAAACAACAGTTAACCCTCAGCTATATTGTGAGGTTCCTTGCCTCTATAAATTCCTACAGCCAAAAATAAGAAGATTATACCACATCGATTTTTTTATTGCAAGCGCTTCTTGATACAAGTCTTGCTTTTTAGACACCATCAAATATAAATTTTACAATATTTCATCTCCTTGTATACAGCGTGCAGATGCTTATAATAAAATGATGGTTCAGTTTTCTCTGATTCATAAATTCAGCCGATAGAACTTCGCCACAAATAACTTTTACAGGGTTACTCAATTCCAGATATCCGATTGAAGTGAAACGTAGCGTAAAATAATCTTCACTATATTTTATTTACCTCACGAACCTTTGTTTGAGATCATCTTGCATATGTTTTTCCTATTAAATTTACGAATACGAGTCTCTGAACTGAAGCTAAAGAGAACGTGCGAGAAGTCTCACGAAATCATAAAAGTGCCATTTTTAATTTTACATTCAATAAAATGAAACTACAAAACGATTATTTATTACTATTTTGAAACAGCGATGCATTTCAATTACATTAATAGGCGACGAAATCTTTACAATAGAACTAAAATCGGTGATAGTTTTTTGATCCTGCAATAGCGTAAAGTTATGCAATGACACACGCTTGATAGGCTGTAGTTTAAATAGTTAAAAATACCAATGATTCATCAATTTAAATCTTTGAAATAATAATTATTTTGACGCTTAAAAATATTCCTTCACAGAATCAGAGAAATAATTTCTAATAACCAACAGAAAAAATTATTCGATGAGAATTATTACAAGATCGAATAGACAAAAAACTCACATTTTCTACGATTCTAGACAACCCACCCTCAAAAACATCACTTGATCCCCAGGTTGATAACTCTGGCTTGTACTATACGAAAAGGTATTATATAAGATATAATTCATATTTTAACGATAAATGATAATTTTATATCGTGTAAACATGAATTATTAATTCGTTTGAGTATTGAATACCATAATTAACTTGGATTACTTCTATAGCCATTTATTTAACAATACTATTAAGATAAATGATTACATTAAATATTTAAACCTTTTTAAAATAACTATGTATTGTATGAAATTTTCAAAAACATTTTGATATGGTACAAAATCATATTTAATTCAAGAAAATATCATTTTATTCAAGGTTTTCATCTCCTTATCTGAATAATTGCAATTAGTAAAGATAGTTTAAACATTTAATTTAACAAATATAATGCATACCAATTAGATAAATTTATAATTGTAGATGGTACCAAATACTCTGTGAGAATTAGCTAATACAGGGGTTTGCATTAATAAATAGATATCATTACGTATATTTGGGCACCTCAAATATTCATGGTTATTCATTACGATATTATGAAACTTCTGAATAATATTTTCTGCTTATATTGACGTTATTAGTTGATCAAGAAGTCTAAGTCATTATCTGAAAAAAATAATGTTGACAAATAGAGTCTAAATGTACCAAAATACCGTTAGCAATAACCATTACTATTCGAGATGGGCAGTAAATACGTCCGGATATCTATTTATAAATGCAAAACCCTGTACTTAAAAACTAAGTTTTAAGAATTCTCTGTATTTTATTGCAAATAAATTCTACATTTACTTAGAACGTTCATTTAAAACTGATAATTAATTAAAACGAAAAGAAGAGTGTAGAAAAATGAATATTCGAACTCATGTCGCATTAGAGCTCGTGTCATGGAATCTTCTGAATTGTTGGGACCAGTCATTATTTGAACGTAGAACAATGCTTCCTTATGCATTTAGTCATTTTAGTATTCAATTTACTTACTCAAATCTCTCTCCTGCTTTTTAAGTTTACTCAAATCAAGTCTATTCACTCCCTTCCAGTCAACGTGTCGTGTATTTCTTCTTTTATTTTCGCGTTTAAAATAAATTTGCAGCGTTTTGGAGTTATTCATATAATATGTCAGCAATAAGGAGAAAAGTAGATATCGAACGTCGCTTTATTCAGAAAAAAAATGGATATGCAATTATTTAATCTTTGACGTCAATGATTAACCAACATGTTTAAACTGAAGGCAGCTCTCTTCGCTGTTTCGAAAGAGTAAAACGTTCGAAGACATTACGAATCTGATGATTGTGGTTTTAAAAAGTACACACGATATGTTTACAGTAGTTTGACGTTCCAAACGTTGACTTTCTAGAGAAATGTGCATTCTTTTTTTAACAAATCTAGGAACATCATGTAAACTTTTTCGACAAAACCCACATATTTTTTGCCGCAAAAAATCATAGGCCCATCTAAACACACCCGCGCGAAGTCTAAACAAGGTATTGGTTATTTCCATTTATTTCAGGATACTTAATGGTATATTTTTGAAAAAAGTATTTGGGCGGTTGAAATTTTGAATACCCGTAGAAATGTGGATACCTTTTTCAATGAACATAAAATTAAATTTTTGACACAATTCATAATTTAGGGGGCTAAAAACAATAAAGCGAAATAAACACGCTTGCGCTAACCTTTGCACTACTTTGATGAGTTAAGTTTATTTCATTATTTAAGTTTTGATGTCGCGCAACAGTGGTTGACATTCAAAAATTGAGTTTTCCATCCATTTAAGTATTTCTTTATAAAAAAAAAAGGACCAAAAAAATAAAGTGAAATAAAGTTAAGTTAATTTTTGAATATGTGAACTCATTATGAGTAAATCGTTTATAGATGATTTGTCACATGATAATGAAGATCAAAGTCATCGTAAAAGTTTCATTTTCGTTTTGAATTTGAGTTTCTATTTTCAAAAGTCGTGCATGTGTAGAATTTATAGCATTTATTTGCCTTCTAAAATTATTATAAGCAGGAAATACAAATAGTAACTGCTGCTCTTATAGTATTTTTACATGATTTAAACTTTTCGCTATCGATCAAAATTCTTTTCTTCCTGTGGAGATCAAAATTACTTTCTGTAATGTTGGAATCGTTTTTAAAATCATTTTTTAGACAACAAGTTCGGCAAATGTCAACCACTGTTGCGCGACATCAAAACTTAAATAATGAAATAAACTTAACTCATCAAAGTAGTGCAAAGGTTAGCGCAAGCGTGTTTATTTCGCTTTATTGTTTTTAGCCCCCTAAATTATGAATTGTGTCAAAAATTTAATTTTATGTTCATTGAAAAAGGTATCCACATTTCTACGGGTATTCAAAATTTCAACCGCCCAAATACTTTTTTCAAAAATATACCATTAAGTATCCTGAAATAAATGGAAATAACCAATACCTTGTTTAGACTTCGCGCGGGTGTGTTTAGATGGGCCTATGATTTTTTGCAGCCAAAAATATGTGGGTTTTGTCGAAAAAGTTTACATGGTGTTCTGAGATTTGTTCAAAAAAGAATGCACATTTTTCTGGAAAGTCAACGTTTGGAACGTCAAACTACTGTAAACATATAAAAACTGAATTTTACTGATGTGCGAAATGAAACGGAAGCTGTGTGATAATGGATGGAACCCGTGTGATAATGAATGGAAACCCTGTATGTAGTACATTTTTCCAGGTCGATACAGTCACTAGACTGTTCACAGTTTGTTAATATCGCTATTTTGTCGGTGTACCGTGATTAACACCCTAGTTTAGATTAGTAGTTAGTTTTTCCCCTTTGAATCATATTAATGAAGGTGCTGCAAAACCCAACTATGCCATATCTCATCAGTTAAGTTTGGCATCAAACTGTTTTTGGATGGAGAGATGATAAAGAAATGCACGTTGATGAAAGCAGAATTGATTTATACTGATAAGACACAAGCCTTCGCTACTATAAGTCTGTCAGGAAACACGCTTACAGGGTGAATGTTGTTGATCTTCCTCTTTATCTAGATAGTGAGCATTCCAAAAAGGTAAATTCCTTTGACGCGATTTCAGTTGCAATTTATGAGAATAAAAATATAGCTGACTGCTCAACTTGCTTATGTCATTCCCGGATCTGATAAAGATATCAACATAATGAAATAATTTGTTGAATTGATTCCTATGATTAATATAACAACTTTAGACGATTTATATAAATATTTGGTGGAAAGCATTGGGAGACTTTTGTAGATTGGAAGCAACCTGTGAGTCTGGTCACCAATGGATCTCCGTTAATGATAGGCAGGAAAATTTGATTAGGAACAAAGTTGAAAGAAACGGTTCAACAGCTGAAAGTGAACGGACTTCTACAATTTTAACTGCATTGTACATCAAGAATCGTTGTGCAGCCAAATCATGAAGGGAAACGCAATGAATGTCGTGGTAAAGACGACAAATTTCATCAGAACGAAAGGTCTTAACACAGACAATTCAACAGGCTGTTGGGGGAAGTTTAAAGTTCTTACGATCTGCCATATAAAATGGAAGTTTGATAGCTTTGTCAGTGTTCTGTTCTATGCCGCTTTTTTAGTTGCGTTCTAAGATAAAAACATTTATAGATATGAAAGGATGAGCATTTTCAGAGTTGTGACAATACATGGTTTACAGATTTAGATATTTTAGTAGAGATCACTTAGCAAATTAATGAACTTTAAATAAAAACTAAGGGAGGTAAATAACTGGTAGTTGATCTGTATGAAAGCATTTGTGCTTTTGAGTTTTAGCTCGAGTTATAGGAAAAACAATTGATTGATAATAATCCAAATCATGTTCAAAATCTGAAATATTTTCTATTTGATTTACAGAGCTTTGCATCATCCATAATCGACTTTTTAAAATCAAAATCGTCTTCGCAAAACGAAAATCATCTTTGCAAATTTAAAATCGACTTTCCATTATCTAAATCGACTTTGCAAATCATTTAACGACATTGCAAATGAGTTTGCGCTAATTGAAATATAATTAAACAACAACTATTATAACACTAAAATAATGTATTACTATGCTTTGATTTTCCGATCAGTCTTTTGAAGGTTCGAATAATGACTTATCAAAATGAATACGGACATTTCCAGTCTAATGACGAGCTCGCTTTTGACCTCCAAAAGTACTCTTATGCAAATTCCCAACAAAAATCACAAATAATGAGGTGTCTAGAGATATATGTGACCCTCTCTGTACATATTCGCGAACTTTCACATAATTTTAAATTGTTTGACTATATGGCAGCAGATATTTGACGCCAAAAAAATTACTTTCAAAGCGACTTGAGTTTTAATTTTTCCCTATG
>JWZT01005595.1:174543-185033 GCA_000827895.1 Thelohanellus kitauei | reverse complement strand
AAAAAAAAATGATTACGCAAAAGTTTAACATTGTATAATCTAAAATTTCACAAATAATAAAAATATGCAAGATAATTTACATTGATTAATAATCCATGTAACAATAAATGTAAGAAACCAAATTATTTTTAAATTGATACCAAACGTTTCGATATGTTTTAAAGTAGGAGAGGTATTCATACAACAAACAATAGACATATTTGAATTATTAAAAAATAAAAAACTCGCAAATAGTTAAAAATAACAATTTTTTTAAATTTTCTTTGAATTTCGAATTTAAGATTTAAAAACGGAGATAATAAATTTCATTATATGTAATTTGAATAGAGATAGCGAATGAAAATATTTAACCTTTGGAAAATAGATTAAAATGTCTAGACCAAAGAGGTTAAAAATATTATTAATGAGATATTTATATTCAGAATAAACGGTTCTGTTTATAATAAAAAACTTAACGCCAAAGAGAATTTTGCTGAAATCAAAATCATTAAATAGATTTTACGATTTCTACTGCGCACCAGTATCAGACAAGACAACAGTCCTTTAGTTACAACAGACTAGTACTTCAAATCTCACGGATTAAGAAATTAAACTTTATTTAAGCGCTAAACCATTCAAATTAAAATTCATTAACAAGAATTATAATTTCAAGACAAAAATGTTTGAATGTGGCATGCAGTTTCATAAATCATTACGAATAGTTCGTTTTAATTTATTAAAACTTCCATTAACGTTCTAGTCTAAAGGAATCTTGAATTAATTTGAAAATTAATCGTTTTTATCGCCAAGAGAACATTAGCCATATAATGACTACTGATGTTATCATAAATGATCAGTAACAATCTCGTCGACTATAAATATCTTTAGATATCAGTAATATTGATAAATAAAATTCACTTATCTATTTTTTAAGCGATGTAAATATTCGAAGATATTTGATGTAGTTTAATATTTATACGATAAGAAAATGCTTTCGACGACTAGATTTATAAATATTGTAAATTCAAAAGAAGAAGTGCAAAGCAAAATATCTCCCAGTAATGAAGAATTTTGAAATTATTAATGAAGTTTTTTGTATATATAAATTAACATCTATTTTTACATTTGTTAACATGTGAATAGAAAGCGATGAGTTCTTTTGTTTAATCAGTTTCTATATTCAATATATACAAAGATATAACAAGTTCAAAATAGCCATCCTCGCTATTATTTAAGAATAACTGAAGATATATAGAAGTTAATTTTAAAAGTTTTACAAAGGCTATAACAGAAATATATCACTATATCTACTAATAAAACGTAAAGCATTGAAAATTCGGGAAATAAATAATTTCATTATGCTATTGTTTTTGTTTGTTTATAAATTTTTATTTACAAAAAAATCGGTTATTACGAACATCGGGATAAAACAATCATATTTCCTACAGCCTCTAAAAGTTCGCTATACCTGGGTTTTTCCATATTAAAATAATCATCGTTTTACCCAGTGTTCAAAACTCGTGTAAATCTGCTCTATATTTACATGAGTGTTCGCAAATTAAATTTAAAACATGTATATTCTGACAACGCATCATTAAATAAAATGTAGTAAACAAATCAACATCCTCGAAGAAATGATGCTTTATGAAGATATTTTAATAACAAATTATGTATCAAAACGCTAAAGTTTTAATATATAAAGCCTGACTAATATGAGCGTACCTGTATAACTATTGTTTATGAAAAATAATATTTTTGAAATATATGATCTAATGATCGTATTATAATATGTTATTTATAACATAAAACATATCACATTTTTTTGTTTTTCCAATAATTGAAGTTGGCATAAGACTATAAGATTGTGTGATTAACACAATGACAAATTTTAAAAAATGTGTTATTCTTTTAAACATAAGTAAAATTATCATGTGATATAATATATTATTTGAATGATAATCAACCATGGAATTATTGCTAATGTAATGGAATATTCTCTACATATAGATTGCTTGATATTATGTTTGAAAATAACATATATAAATATCACAATCTAAAATATACTATAAATGTAACATTGATCAAGATATTTTTTTATCACAAAACTAACATAAAAAACAATAGTGATATGTTACATCACACAATGTCGCATATTTCAATTTAGACAAGATGTTTTTATCAGTGATTAATTTTTAGGAATGTGGTAATCAGAATTATTACAAATTTTGTCACAGAATATGTATTTTGATGTAAGGATGTTAACGTAATTTGACGACGCTCTTAACTCAAACTAACAACCAAATAATGTAAATTGATTTATTACGCCTCTGACAACTCATACCTAGAAAAAAAGCCTCATCATAATATGTAATACAATTGCAATGCTCAACAGAATATTCTGTTTAAAGTGAGTGGAATTATATTGATATATTATTCATAGAGTATATGATATTGAAAGACCTGATTAATTAGCATAACAAATCTTTGATTGTATTTAAGGGATCAATAAACTAATGATATATACTTCAGTTATTTGAAAGTAAAAGGATTTAAAAAAAATTAAAATTGCATTTTTTATGATATCTGAATGTTAAAACTGAGTCAAAATTTCTATAATTTAGACAATATTTAACATAATGACAAAGAATTGATTTTTAATATTTTTTTTTAATATTTTATCAAAATATTACTTTTTATTAAACGATTGATTATTTGAATGACATATATTTTGATTTTAACTAAATATATATATTATCTTAACCTTGTCTAATTTCAAAAATTTTGTTTCCAAAATATATCGTGTAATCGTTGTCAATCTGATATTATACATTAGAAATCTTCAACGCATTATTGATTTATAAAACCTAGATTCAATTTACGATTATATTAATTTTGAAATGAAAATAATTTTCATTCATTGGTTATCTAATTTCATCCTACTCTATACTATTGTAACGATTACACACCTTAGTTGATTAATAGAAATCTATCGTAGAATACGACCGAATGTTATTATCATATGCGTGTCAGATTACAGTTCTCGCACATCGAGAAAGCTAATAACGTATCGTTGGTAAATTTTCAATTTATGTATATCTATCGTGATTTTACGCTTCGACTAGCAAAATGGTTTAGTTGAGTTTTTTTGTCATGTATTGAGTCATTTATATTTTTTGTAAAATTTTGATTTTCAGGATCCTCTCTGCTTATGATGTTGTACAATTAATGTCTTGACAAGTATATTAATGTGTGATACTGGTTGACCGACGTTTATCAACTTTCTGATGATATTTTACCGTCCTGTGTATCGATGTTCAAATGAATCTGTATTCCTGCACTTCATAAGTATCAATTGATTGCTTTTTTACTCAGTAAAATTACACTTATTGCCATAGAGGTTTTTATATTTTTGTTGTAAATCATTAATGTTTTTGTTTGGTTCATACTATATTTTCTTGAAAGCTTTATTTGAATCTTAAATAAATGTGTTCATAATTCATTTTTCCGGATCGTTCCCAACCTCTGTGTCGTTAATTTGTATCTGAATCCGTCTAGGAAATTTCCAAAATATGGTTTCATACGCGCTTTATCCTGTCGAATCACGATTTGAAAATCAAAGAGACATGAGTGCGATGTTATACATTCTATCCCATTTAAACTCATGTATTCACAACATTATCGTAACCTTGCATTTAATGTTCCGATACATCTCTGGCAGTGTCATGTCATTTAGAGTTGTAAACATTGCCATATGACTTATTTACCCTGAGATAACAGCACATTGGATTGAAGGCATCCCGTTGGAATTGCATACACTGGTCAGTGTGGATCTCTCGAGGTTACTCCAAATCGTGTGATTATATTATCGATTGTGCATTATGCCGCAAGTTTTGCAGATATATTTGCATCTAGAAGGCCTTCCGTCAACTTTGAATATCTATTATTCATAAGGATGATCCAATGCTTGCCTGTTAGAGGTGTTTGAAAGTTGTGAAACCATATCCAAATGCCAGAATTAAAGTCGCTGAATGGATTGAAAAACGAAAAAGAGTTAATTATGGTTTTGATTTATCGTCTTTTGATATAAGACAAACAGTACACGGATTTATGTAATCGTATATGTCATTTTGAATTCCTGTCCAATAAAATCTCCTCGATATTATATTTGCTGTTTATTTGTTCCTAAATGGATGATGTCGGACGGATGGCATGATGAGATGAATCCCTTCATAAACATATTGGGATAAAATCGTGAAGCTTTTTATCTTAGTATTTAATTAAAATAACTCTTTTATCGATAATTATTAGATCATCACGAATATGCTAAATTCCTTTTTTTCTAGCTTTACAAACCCTGGGTGATTAGTTTACTTATCTATTACATAATGATAAAAATTGAGGAATATCTTGGTCATGGTTTACGATTGTCCAAGCGTGTAAAATATGAGATATAATATTTGCCTGCTCTGGACCTTGATAGGCAATCTGTATATGATGATATCTCGGCCACTGATGATGTGTTTTTTCAAGTCAAATCGGAAAGATGGGAGATCATTTTTATCTCGCCGAATATTAGATTCTTGAAATGAATACCGGTGCGTCCATGATTTTTAGTCAGACAATAAAACTAATTTTCTTCCCAATATATAATAGCATTTTAACTTTGTTTCCTTAACTCGTGACAGTTATTGCCTGTCACAGGCCGAAAAAAGTCTTCTAAATTTCTGTGAGGCGAAGCGGTAGATACGCCTCTTAGATGTTCCTAATTGTATGATATGAAACACCAAACTTAGCGTTTTTATATGCATCCTTTTTACAGATCATGATGACCTCGTTGGATGTTATAATAACAATTTTATTTCTTTAAGTATATTTTGAATGCATCATCGTGAATTTCCGTTAGATGAATTTTTTGGCAGGTTAGATAGATCGTGAAGAATAAACCTTGGTTGCATTAAGATGTTTCAAGAACCTTTTTTTATATAAACATGTTGCCAAATGTTTGACGTTCATATCGATACTGATGAGTTCACGAGCTCATCAAACTTTCACACTTTCAGAATGAGATTTGATGATCTTATCACTCACAACATGATACCCCTCATGGTACATATTCTTGGAATATAAAATATGCATTTTTTGATATTAACTTTAACATTTGCCTGATATAATAATAAATGACGTATTAGACTTTATATAGGTCAGATTGGAAATCTAATGTTAATTAAAATATCTTTATTGTATGCTATTGCATTTTCTACGTCCAGCACGATACTGTTCATTAGTCGTTGGCATGTGCAGGGTCATAATTTATGACAAAATGCTTGAAGTTAGACTCGTAAATTCCTTTTCACTACCTAGGTGAAATGTAGTTTTCTACCAAGCATATTCATATATTTCGATTTGTAGATAAGCCTTATGAAGATCGAGAGAAGTGAACAATCTGTGTCTAGCTATCATCAAGTATTTGTATAATTTCGGGTAATGGGTATTGATCGCCAATTATTTTCATGTGTGATATGCGAAATTTAGTACAAATACATGTGTTCCTTCCTTCTGTATAGAGCATTTTCGTAATTCTATCCCTGAACTGTTTTTTATTCGATTGATTCTGGCTTTTACCATATTTTCGAATTCCAAATCTACGCATATCTGCAAGGGAAACACAATTTTATACAAACTAGTAGCAGTACTGAGATACTTTTCAGTAAGAATAGAATGTATAAAGAAGTCCGTTCGTCTGATGCAAAAATCACTCTTAGAGAAAACGCATTTGCAGCAGTTAAAAAGGTCAAAAATTCTCTCACTTGTGATTTCCTTTTAAAGTTGATATGTTTTCTCAAATCAGTTATAATTGCAAATGCTATTTTCGTTTTATATTGATACGAGATCCAGTTCCCTTGAATGTCGATTTTCGCCATGAGTGTTTTAGGGACATCCCTTCGTTTGATGGAATTGTTTATGATGTTTTTTGCCAATACAAATCAGATAGGATAACTAGGTCGGCTACTATAACAGAACTCTCTACTTTCCCAACCGAGAAGAGTTTGGAAGTGTTACATTAATCAAGATGTGAGTCTGGACAATGACAAATATTGTGTCTGTGAATTAACACATAATCACCAAACGAAAAAGCAGCGCATGCATAAAAGAAGTGTGCCGTACAAGATTTCACATTTTACCTTTCGCACAACGACCAGACACAATCTTGCTATGTGGAAACAAGAAAAATCAAAATAGAATTTATTGAAGAAAAATCAAATTGTGAAACATATTACATGATTACTCGTCGTTCTCTATTTATAAAGCTCATGCCTTTAAAGTAGGGCTGTTTTATCTTGACCTGTACAGCCAGTGGATATGTCTAAATTATAATAAGGTTACTCATCTGACCGCACCTCTTCAATTTTTTCGTCTCATGTATATCACAGATTTTGTATATACTTCCTGCTTTTTGCTGTGCGTTAGAGCCTTTATGGTATCATGATACTTCTCCAAAAGGTGGCTGATAATGTATATTCGATCTGTATATGAGTTTTTTGATATTCCGTTTACGATTTATATGTTCGAATACATGAGGTCTGAAAAGAGTTCCAATAGTACGTGTAGGGGCACATTCCCTTTGTGTGATGAATGTTCGCTGTTGTTTTGTACGAATTATCGCCATGTGTTTGTATCTCATTAGCTTTTCACTCTAAGCCGTAGACAAATACGGATTACACGATCAATCAAGGTTTCGAGCCTATGTTCGAATTGCAAATATCATTTCTCTCTATGTCAAGCATGCTGCAAAGAGGTTCTGATAAGTTATTGCGTTTGCGCATATAACATATATCGGTGAGTGCCGTGCTTTTTTGGGATACTGGTTCTTGATTACTCATTCATCGGTACTAATCTAATCATTAGAAATCTTGTGGTTAACCTTATTTTTAGAGTTAGCGTTATCAGTAGATTATTGAATGCGGTTTAATCAGTCGTAGTCCATTTTTCGATTGCGCTATTAGTTCGAAGGTATCCATAGAAGTAGATGACTCTTCATCTAAGTCAAATCGGTAATAATCCATCGTATGCCACGAATGTAAGGATTACACCATTTTAGAAGAATTTAAGTAATCTATCTTCGATTTAGAAATAATATCATTATCGTGCTCATCTAGGGTAATACTATTTCATCATAATAATCATTTAATGAAAAGATTGACAATTGTATTAATATAAACCGAAATTCTGGAGATGAAGACATAACAAGAGCTTTATTTATAAGAAACGCAACATATATATGACAATATACCATTCGCTAACATCAATGTATTATTGAATATACATGTTTATACGTATATTATTACTTTCATTACGCATATATGAGTTAGGATACCCACAATTTATTTTTGTGTTTAGCTATATTACCTGATATCAATGATATATAGAATTTTTAATAGAATGAAAAAATATTATACACGGTTAATTATAAACTCTAATGCAATATGCACAAAACATCACTGATTACTCAATATAAAGTCATTAAAAACGCATATTTTTCTTCATTCGATATAGAATTATCATATGATATAAAGATATCCGTTGATATAATGATCAAATAAACTAGACGGATTAACAATGCATACGACAAAAAAAGATTGAATATGACAAACAAAAATAGTATCTTTAAATAAAATTAATCAGCTAATTAAATATCATGCATGATTTTCACTTGTAGTTTCATTATCAAACACGATAATTTAGCATAGTTTCATTAATCAATCACATCAGTCTTGGAGATCGTAATTTTTCCATCATTTTGCTGTATTCATATAAATATAAAGAGTTTACCTCATCGGTAGTATATGTTAACGATGAAATGCTTGGTGGTTCATGATGATAATGCTTCATAATTACAGTTTCGGTTGTTGTAAATTTGTGGTTGTATTGAGATATATACGCAGTAATCAGAACCAATTTATGTGTGGCATTCGATGATGATTGAGAATGTGTTATTGAAGTGTTAGTTTGATTTTGTTCTATAAACATTTTTTCCTTACAATCTGCAAAATATACTATTCTAAATGCTAAAAGTAATTTGTAGTATTCGGTTTTCATTGGTTCATTGATAGTCGCATTCATCGTTTTGTTTGTGTTATTAGTTATGATCCAGCCCCAATTTGTGTGAAAATTAACTGTGGTATCAAAATACAAAAACAAATTTACCATTAATTCCTGCAGTTAAATGAAAAACAACGTGGGATAAATTAATTCCTCACTTCCAATCTGAATGGTATCCAACTGTCACATAAGGCATCGCGGTTTGATTGTGTGATATTGTAAAATTTAGAGTTTCCGAAAAGTCCTTTCCAGTCCAATCTATATCAATGTCTGTATATTAATAAAATGAGACTTATCTATGATATATATTTAAACTTACATGGATGCGTTGGTTTTCTTTCATATTTATGTACTATAAAATGACATTATTTACATCTTCGCACAGCTTAATAATCATATATGGTAATATTAGCATTATTATTACTCCCATTGAAAGACGCAAATCTATATATAATTTCGATTTGTTACATATTAATATATTATGATAGTAATCGAAAAAATGTGAAAGCTTTTATAAATTTTTTAGGTCTGTTTCTTATATTTTGGAAGTATATTCATAAAGTTACTGAATATTACGATTTTTAATATTGTTGATATATAATCTTTATTCAATAGTATAAGCATAAACTCTGAGATATCATACTGTTTTATCGAGATAATTATACCAAATTCTAATTCAATAATTTTGTTAGATTAAAATGTATACTCGAGATGTATAAAATAAACATTTATATGATAATCATTTAAAATATACATGCAAAATATAAACTAAATTTGGTAATTGATTGCTTTGATTTTAATTATTATATAATCATTACGATATAAAAAATGAATAATGTAAACAACACATCAAATTACGTATAATTAATGTAAAATTTTAATCAAAAACCCATTTTTTGTATTTTTAATTAATTTAATATCGATAATCAATGTTGAATTTCATAAATACAATCAAAATGTATAAAAGTATTTGATGTGTTGTCTCTCACTGTATGAATATATATCACAAAATATTGTGATAGACTTAAACTAAATTTAATAATTTGATTAGATCCTTATTTGTAATGATTAAATGCCATATCATTATTTTGAAAATTTTGATAGATAATTTAAAGCTGTGTTTACGTTTTTTAACATATTTAAATAGGTTTCATCACCGAAAAGTATATTGAAAAAATTTTTTCAAACAAATCACTTTTTTATACTTTAACAGATCTTTATGGTAACACATATTAAATTATCTTCTAAAACGAAATATCTTTTCTTGATCAATTAACACAAATATCGAGTTCATGATATATTATAATTAAAAAAACATCAACAATAACCAGCAAAAATGTTTAGAATTGTAAGCAGAAAAATTTCTCAAAATAATTCTGTTTTTAAAATCTGAAAACGGTTAAAATTTATATTTATAATTAGGAAAATATATCTGCGTTTTTACAAATATTCCATGCAAAAGACAAAAATTTTAATATAACTGCAAGTCATTTATTTTCGTCTTACGTATACTAGAAATCATAAATGTATTTTTAGATTTTGAATCATTAAAAAATGTACATGATATGTGTTTTGTAATTGAATTTACCCATCAAAGTTTATATATTTTATACTTAAATGAATTTTTTTTAACAACATTTAGATAATTTTTTTATCTTTAAAGTGAATTTGAAACAATATATTTACTACAAGAGTTACCTTATTCCAATCCTAGTGAATTACTGTTATCAAAATAAAAGCTAACTATCAAATCCAAACTTATTTTAATGAGTCACATAATTTATTGATGTATGTAAAAATTGATTATGGCTGTAATAAGACAGAAGTGTTTAAAGTGTGAAAATACCATTCTATCAGATATCCTTCAAAAAAACCATCCAAAAAGCTTTAAATTTATCTAAACACTGATAAAAATATTCTTGAGTTTTATCTACATAAATATTTTACATGTGAAATAAAAATTTTCAGTTTTGTAATTCCATTTGTTATATATATATCTTAGTTCATATAGGGTAAATTAATGTTTAGTAGTTATAGTCGATAACTTCGATTATCAGGCGTTGATTTATATTTAAAAAAACAATCGATATTAAAACACCAGCTGGAAATTGTTATAATTCTTTTAACAATTCATGCATCGAATGGTTATTGATTTACAAAATTATTTTATGGGATAGTTTATCAATCAAATTAAAAACTAGTTTAAAAAAAATGTATTACTACTCAAAAGATAATTCTAATCATTGATTAATATATGACGTGAAATCATATTAACATTCGAAAAATATAATACGTTTTTTGTGATAAAGGTTGGTATATTTGACATCTGATGTAAATATATTGATTTTAAAATTGGCTACAAATCGATATTCAGTATTAAAACTATTTCTAGAAATATAATATCAATTATT
>JWZT01005595.1:140205-161020 GCA_000827895.1 Thelohanellus kitauei | reverse complement strand
TTAATTTACTGAACCATATTTTTTATAAGAAACAAAATGTTGTAATAAATTTGATTTACATTTATATATGTAACGTACGATGTATTTTTGACATAGATTTTGGTTTGTTAGAGATAAAACATTTATTAATATTATATCCATGTCATACCAGACACGATGTTAATTTCATAGAAAATAAATTATAAAGCGGGGTACTTCGGAATCTATTAGCAGCAGCTATTGTCCCGAGATTCCTATAATGTCGGTTATATAATAATTATCCAATATATCAATTTTATCGTTTACCGATTTTTATGACTAAAGCTATGAGTTTAATTCATACATTTGTAATCTGTGGCCTATATATATATATATATACAAAATATTTTTTTTAACAGTTATAGCGTGCTGTTTTTATAATAGTCAGCTCTGTAAACAGAAAAATTAAAACACTGCATTTAAAAATAAATTACAACCTCTATATAAATCCTGTCCAATTACGAGTCTTAAAGAATTTGAATTGAAATTTTAAAGAGATAGATTAGATATATATGCATAGTTTGATATGAAATCCTGTTTGATAGTTTATGAACAATTATCATAAACGCAATAGACGAATATTCATTAATGCGAGACAATAATCCGAAAATATTAACCTTGGATATTGGAACTATAGTGATAAAAAAATTCCATTATAATGGCATTAGAAATCCTCACATTTTTAAGAATTATAAATTATAAGAATTATCAATATAATTGACTATATGTTAATATATGAGAACCAAGAATGTATCGATAGATGTTCGAATTGATTATATATAGAGTGATATTACAGATATTATAAATTGGAATACATTTATGAATTCAAATCAGTATTTCATTCAGTTTTTACACAATTTTCGGTCCAACATGGCTAATTATCCGATGCTGACTTTCAAATGATCTGGTGTTATATTTATATTATAATTTATATTTATATAGATTCAACATTTTAGTGTTGTAAGAATATTGGTAAATATTTCTGAGTTGTATATAGGCTGTCTTTTACGGTGATTTTTTTTTTTGCTTTGCAGCAAAGCAAACTTCTAAAATTTACATTGTATAATAAATTTGATGGCGGAATATTTGAGTGTAACCTCCAAAATATCGTAAATTTTGGCCAGAAAATATGATATACTAGGATAAAACTTATGATTTGTATTTTTTTGTGAATAATAATTTTTGAAACACAGCCATTGGTATTGGTAACAATGTCTGTTTCCATATTTTGAATATGTATCTATTGTTCGTTTTTCAAAAAAAACTGCTTTGTTGTTTCTTATATACAGATTTTAGATAAATATTGTTTAATTCGCAATATTATGAACATTTCAATAATCGATATTGATAGATATGTATAAAATGTCAAATATATCGAAACATTGAAATTTATGATTTATTGATATTTTATCATAAATTATTAATAATTCACGCAAAAACAAAATAATTTTCTGTAATGTTATTGAAGCAACAGATATATATATATTGTGAATAACACTGCTTTGGGAATCACGAAATATATTTGCTTTTAATAGTTTTTCTGAATATATATTAAGAAAATAATAATAAATATATTAATTTTAATAGTTTAAACGATTTTAAATTCCATTTTTAATTATTATGGCAAATTGCTAAAACTTTCCATAAGTCAACCTAAATAATTCAAAAGGTGTATTTGGTGCCATTTTTAGGATATATATCTTTATTTTCAATTATTTTTTGGTATTTGTTTTGTCTGCATTTACAAAATATCTATGTACTATATTAGGAACAATTACACATGTGTAGTGATACTATCATACTTCAATGTTTGAAACATATTCGAATTTAGAATATATTTATGTACACAATTTGTGAATGAAATTTTGTTTTTACAATAATAGTCGAATCTATATTTGAAATATAAAATTCCAATTATTTTTGCTGTGATTTAATGTTCGATCTGTTTGAAAAAGCGATATAAATAATATTTATCAATCTTAATAATTTTTAAAGTGAAATATTGGAATATGATTTCGATTATAAATGAGGTTACTATGAAAAAACCCGAGAACTAAAGCGTCAAACTGGTCGAAGTCAGAGCGCACTTTATGAAAAACAACGGGTATTTTTCAGAAAACTACAATTTTCCTTAAATTATGTATAGTATCAAATCATAATATATATTAATCTTCATGTTCATGTTACATGTCACGCGCCGAATAAACGATTATATCGAAATCCAAAACTAGGCTTACATCACAGAAAAGCAGTGATTATCATGTATTTTGAATAAATATCATCAAAATCAATTACAGAATTAATATCAGATTTTAAATTCAATTAGAAAAATGATAAATTATCAAAAATATAAAATTAGATATAAACGATATTACCAAAAGATATCAAACAGATAATGATATATCAATTGAAATATTTAAAAAAAATTGATTTGCAATTTCTTTCAGACTAGAATTAATGCAATTGCAATCCATGAAATATCCATTAACGTTAAATCACCTCTATAGTTGTTAAACAATCTTAAATAAATGAATATGACTACTCAAAGATACGATAATTCTCCACTACCTAGAGTTATTTTCTCAACTATGAATCCACAAGGCTGTGCATATTGATGATATTATATACAATTTAAAAATGTTTCAACAGTTTATTTTAAAATCTGCATATAAAAATAAATATAATCATTTGTTTAAGATATATGAAATGTTTAGTTATTGCGTAAACTTTACTGTAATATGTATATTTATATTGTTTACATATAAGATAATGATTTTTTAGAGCATCTAACTGACATTTTTTTTCATCATATCGATTTTTCAACCATGTAAATTCTTTGAGTTTTTCAAATATTTTTTTACGATTTCTGAAAACATATCAGGATTAAGTATATGATTTTTAAAGGTATTTCAACTCAGACACAATTTATGTAAAGATTTTTGATGACTAATATTCAAGAGTCTCGACAATTTCATTCTATTCTTGAATTAAACTGCTATTGTTTGACTCAGCTTTCATCGTATATTCTCCGCTTTGCAGATGGATTGAAAATAAAAAATTACGAAATATTCATTAATATTAATCATGTTCTAAATTCATTGATACTTCTTTATAGCTGAAAAATAGACAGATATGTATAATTGAGATTGAGAAATTCGTGTTGGCATATGGAATTGTTTATTTTAATTAATTAAAATATATAAACGATCATTTTTAATTATAAAACTACCCTTTCGTAGAAATCGCATTAAATACACAAAAAACTAGACAGAACTAAAACCAGAACTATGGTAACGTCTCCTTGTAAAATGATTACAAAAATGCATTGCCGCAATTAACGTCGCAACTAACCGATCGAGACAATAATTACTAACTCATGTATACTAAAAAAACAGTATTTATATACAGTAATGTTGGAAAGAATGATACCTGTTACAATGGTGTTTGTCTATGACCTCACAGAGATGTTGTTGTATATAATTATTATAAATTATAAACTTTTGGATATTTCAAACCAATAAATATCTATCAGATTGCTCGAAATTTCATGTTCATTTCACGTATTATACAGGTTGACAATGAAAACTACTCTAACCGAGATTAGTGTTGAGAATTGTAAAATTTACAAATCGTTTAAAACAAAGCAACAAACACTCAAAACCTCATTTGTGCGTTTCCTAGGTCTTATATATAAAATTTGCATTATAATGGAGTATTTAGATAAATGAATTTGATATATATAGATATATGTCAGCTAAATGGATTGATTGCCTTAATTAGACGTTCGATCTTTCTCATTGAAATAAATTAACTATGTTATATGAGAATTTGATATTGAGAAAACGAATGATAAAATCTATACATACAGTCAATTGATGTTAGCCTTAATGATTAGCAGTTCAAATGATTTTTGTAGAACATCATAAGATTTGTTAATGGGTCGATTTTCCACATCATATTCTCAACAAACACACCTTAAATTAAATTCAAGTAATTTTAATTGCAGTTAGATAATTTTGAGAAATATTCTTTCCATAAGCGACTATTGCAATTTAAATTGGGAATATAGATTTCCATAAATTTAGATTATAATAAAATTTTAACATATCCTCTAAATATTCTTATAAAAATAAGGTTTAAATAAGAGTATAAAATAAAACTGCCTATTTTACGTCTGTCTTGCCAGGTTTATAAATATAATGCGATATTTGAGTAAATTCACTGATCATCGACCCAATGGGATGTTTATAAAATATTACTGTTTCTTTCATGTACAAATCATAGATAAGGTCAAACATTTATACATAGAATACTGCTGTCTAATACTTTAATATGATAGAGTCGCCGCATTAGCCTCTTTTCTCGAGGGTTACGAAAACAAAAATGAAAAAATATATCCCTGTTTAGAAACAAGAACAGCATTTATAATCAACTAAATTCATATTGGAAATAAAATAAACAATTTGTATTAATTCTCGAATTAATAATATTTGATTGATGATTAAATATTGTTCAAATTTAATTATCTTTCGAGATTTTATACATTTCTTTTCAAAGGTTTCAAATCATGTTTTTCATCCGAATATAATTTCGAAAATTAAATTCAACTTAATACAAATAAAAATAGCAAATTTTATATTGGTTAAAATCTCTTCAATTAACATTTTATATTAATTATATAAACAATTGATATTTGACCAATTTTGAAATCACGAATTCGTTTTTAAGCCGATGTTTATATTCTTTCTAGCATTAAATCCGTTTTTTTCTTTATCAGATATCGATCAGATTATCGTACCACAGAAAAGAACATTGAATATATCTATAGATGATACTGAGTTGTATCTCACTTTTGATTTTTATTTTGAGTGCAATTTTCCAAAGTAATCGCAATCTTAAAATTCAGGGATATTCATGCATTATTCTATGAAAATGGGATTGACAAATGTGAATATAAAAATTCCGAATTGAAGATCAAATTTCAGGAATCTCAATCTTATACATATTTGGAGTTAACATGCATGGTTTTTTACTCTGCAGTCGAAATAGAAATCAATAAATGTCATATTAAGTCTTTTAATATGGTACAATATTTTTCATACTCTTATAGCTTTGAATACAAATTAAGATTCCATAAAAACACTAGTTATGAATTTTCTGAACATAAAATCAAGATAGATCTGGACCAACAAGGGCTCACAAATATTTTGATTCGTATTAATAAAATAACAGTTCGATTTGAAGGCTTCAATAGAAATTGCAAAAAACAAGATGATACATTAACTGAAACGAATATTAATATAAAATCAATGGATCTTTTATATCCCTGTGTAACTGGTGATCGTCAATACTCGTATGAATCCGATACATTCAATTGTAAAAACAATAGTCAGGTAATGTGTATTTAAATATAGAATAAACTATTGGAGGTAAAAGAAATCATATCAGAGAGAAACTTATGGATTATATTAATAGGAATCGCGTTATTTACAATTTTGAATCTAATGATTTGTTTTCAAACTAACAAGCGAAAAAATTTAGGCGCAGAATCGAAATAGGATAAGATAGAGCTGTCTCGCATTGATTAGTTAACATCTAGTGCTTTACAATAAATATATTATTATTAATTAATATTCTGATTTTTGCATATAAATTTTTTTATGATATTTTATTTTATGATGTAATTAAATCCAAATGCCAGTCTTTAATGTAATTTGATAAAAATTATTATTACCCATCTATATTCATCATTATGATTGATATTTTGGATAAAATGTAAGATTTCTTGTACCAGTATGAAAAGAAATGTGCCATATATTCATTTCTACTTGAATTTATAACGGTAAATATCTGAATATCCATATTGACCATCAAATAATAATTCAATATTTACGGACTATGAAATCATAATGATAAAATAAAAAAATTGAATTTAAAACAACATTTAATATTGGAAAATATGCAAAGATATTGCGTTCGTATGGGTCATTTGCACAAAAATATCAAATCTGTAACAAATTAATAAATTGATTTATTATTCCCCAGGAATTAAAATATATAATTTATTTACATTTTCCTACAATGTTTCTCATGATTTAACATTCGCTGACATTTGTATTTCTCTGCACAAACTCGGTATTGTTACAACATCGTCAATTCAAATTTTTGGTGATGATTATTATAAATTTCCAATTCATCATTAATATCCAATTGAGTATCGGAAATCATCTGATAGAATTTATTATTTTGATGTAATAAATAATTATTAAAATAATAAACACTCTTTAAATAGTGGATTTTAAGATCACTCACAAATGATATCGTATTAATGGGATATGAAATGTGTAGTAATTGATGTGTGTGTCTGTATTTTAATTTTACATACAACAGAGCTATTGCTTAATATTTTTTGACGGAAGTATAATTTTTGCTCTATGCAAAAATAAAAATAAAGCTATTTTTTTAAATTAGAATGGGTATATATGTAAGAGTTAATCTAAAGCACTATATCGACGATGCATCCGAGGTTGCGCAACATTATTCCCCTAACGTGAAGAATGTTTCCAGTTCATTTGAAATGGTTTTATGTGTCGACGCGTGTGCATATATAATCGTACTGATGGTCCGTCCTCGCAGATTCTGGGATCGAATTTCGTACCCATTGGCTTGAAAGTCAAATTTTGTGAACACGGAGTTTTACTGATGAGTTGGATAGGCTATAGATAATATAATCAGGGGAGAGGTTTTCGGTGATCATGAACGCCGATTTAATAATGGTCGTAATTTCGGACCATGTCTGTATTTGATATAGAACTTTTTTCCCTATTGTGAATTCGTTTGCTTGAGATTATGAGTCATAATAGTGTTTTTGTAACACTTGGAATATATCGGAATTTCTCTTGATGATCTAATCAATTTTTCTACGGTTATCGAAAATGTTTTTGATGTAATTATCATACAGAACGATTGGAGCGTTTCGAGCGTCGTTGTTTATCTTAAGGGGGGTTTTAGTTCTCGGTTGAACACAGCGACTGATGGAGAAAATTTTGTTGATGCTTTCTCTGTGTTTCTAAGACTCATTAATCAGAGATCTAGGTATTCGTCCCACGTGTGCTGAAATTCAGATACATTAAACCGAAGGATTTCTTTAAGTGTGCTATACGATCTCTCTACCATTCAATTCCAATAGGTTGATATGAGGTTGCTCGAGTTTTGCTGATCTTTAGGTAATTGCATAATTTTGAACAGATGGCAGATCCGAATTGAGTGGGCATATCAGAATGGATACATTATGGAATGCCGTATCTACAAACAATGTTTGAGAGAAAAACTTTATAAGTACTTTCAGCAGTTTGATCAGAGAGCGACGGGTTATGACCTATATAAAGAAATGATCCGTCATAACCAGCCCACGAAATCGATGCCCCACAGAAAATAGCGAGGAAGAGACTATCGGTAAAAGTTTGGGTTTGTGTATGTAAATTCTATGTTTGTTTCTATTGCCACAGTCGCAGTCTTTAATCCATTTTGCGACATATTTAGACATGCCTGACCAATAGTAGTATCGAAAAAGTAAGTCGAGCGTTTTCTTAAAGCACAGAAAGGATGCATATTTAAGAAATACGAATCATATATAACCCTACGAAGATCGTTTGAGATGACAGGCTTTGTTTCTTAAATACCAGATTTATAATGTATACGATCATGAACTTCGTACCCAACTTAGTTTTCTAAATTATAATCATTGATGTGTTTTGTTATTTGAGCTTACTCTGTATCTTTTTAATGGTAACTATTCAAGCTTATATCTGACAGCAATGTCGTTACTCAGCTCGAACGTGAAAGCGCACCAGCAAAAATATTTTTTTATTCCTGAATGTTATGAATGTAGAAATTATAGTCCTGTAGTTCCAACAGCCACCTTGCTGTACAACCTCTCGGATCTTTCATGTTTTGAACATTAATTAAGGATTATGGTCTGTGAATAATTTGAACGCTATTCCATAAAGGTAGTGTATAAATTTCCTTAGCGCCTGTAGCATGCGTTATCTATAAACATGCGCTAGATTAGACAGAGATTAGAACCCAGTACTCTTATACTGTTGTTACTTACATTGGCGACGAGAGTCATTTTCGAACTAAATGGAAGAAGCCAACACCAACAACAAACCTTATACTTTCGAGCAGTTCGAAGAGACCAAGGATGAGTGGAACTTTTACCTGGAAAGGTTTGAGTTAGCTGCTTCGATCAACGGGATGGCCCTGGAGGGCGACCAAGCTAACGCTAACCTCAAAAAACATCTCCTGAACTCACTGGGAGCCAGACACTACCGTTTCGTCAGGGAGAGTATACCTGGTAAAACACCCAACGACTTAACATACAAGGACGTGGTTGATACTATGTCGAAGAAGTACGGCAAACATCGCAACGTAGTATATGAGCGATTCAAATTCACGCACATTTACAGAAGGGCTGATCAATCTATGAAAGATTTTGAATCAACCTTAAGGGAGGGAGCTGTGTATTGCGATTTTGGTTCAACCCTTGAGCTCCGAATACGCGATCAATTCATAATGGGCGTAAACGAAAAGTCTATTCAACAGGACTTGTTAAAACTCTTCTCGAGTAACGACTCTAAGGCTGACGATGTGATTCGACATGCGGAGGTTGCGTTCAATTCGATGAAAGACGCCGAAAAGATGTACACCAAAACTAAGGATCAGAACGATACAAGCTATCAAAACGAAGTCTTCCTAGTTTCAAGTAAGAATGAGAGACAGAAAACCATGATTACCCTAGATTCAGAGAAGGAATGCCTGCGCTGTGGAAGGTTAAAACATAAATATCAAGGAGATTGCCCTGCAAAAGATAAAGAGTGTCTCGCGTGTGGGGGTCATGGGCACTTTGCAAGGGCTTGTTTGAAATCAGGAAAAGCGACGCTAAAGAAGAAATCCAAAATAAACGCTTTCTCAGATAGTAATAATCCAAATAGTTTCTCAAAGTATTCTGAGTCTTTTAAACATCCCAATAAAATTAACCATATAAAACCCCACAGTAATGATTTCGTAGCCGACGTAAACATTAATGGACGGAAAATAACAATGAGTATGGATACGGGTGCACAGGTATCATGCATAGGCGAGGAAACTTGGAAACAAATAGGGTGCCCGGAATTAGCTCAAACCTCAAATCTGAAAGCCTACACCTTCCAAACAATTGAAACATTGGGTTCAACAAAGGTCAACGTAGAGTTTGGTGGAAAATCACATTACCTTGATGTGATTGTCACAAAAATCAATGACATTCCCATTTTTGGCAGGAACTGGATGTGCATTTTTGATATTACACTCTCACTTCCACGGGTGAACACCTTGAATGCGGACAGTGACATACTCAAAGAATACATCGATGTGTTTACACCAAACACACGAGGAATCAAAAACCACGTGGCAACAATTATCCTCAAGAATGATGCCAAACCAGTCGTTCATAAACCCAGACCGATTCCATTCACATTAAAACCGCTTGTTGAGAACGAATTAACAAGGCTAGTGGAAGAGGGTGTCCTGGAGAGAGTAGATCCTACGACCGAGGAAATCCCATGGGCGTGTCCGATTGTATGCGTGAAAAAACACGATGGCGGCATCAGAATATGTGGTGACTTTCGTGGTACAATAAATCAATACATTGATCCACCACCCTTCCCGCTGCCATCTATAGATGAAATATTAAATACGATCAGAGGTGGTAATAGATTTACAGTGCTAGATCTCAAAGATGCATACCTGCAACTGGCTGTAGATGAAAAGTCAAAAAAATTATTAGTGATCAACACGCCGTGTGGATTCTTTCACTACAAGCGCCTACCGTTTGGAGTCTCCTCATCCCCAGCAATATTCCAAGCTACAATGGCAAAGATTCTAAGCGGGATACCTAATGTCGCCTTTTACTTAGACGATATAATTGTCACAGGCCGTGATGATAAGCTGCATGAAGACAATCTAAGAGAAGTTCTTAACAGACTTAGACAGTGTAACGTGACATCAAGGAAGGACAAGTGCCAGTTTTTTATGGAAGAAGTGGAATACTTAGGACATCGTATCAGTAAAAATGGAATTCGCCCTTTAACCGACAAAATAGACTCGTTAAAACAACTACCACCGCCTAGTAACAAAACTGAGTTAAAATCATTCCTAGGAGCAATCTCATTTTACTCTCGCTACATTCCACGATTACATGAGCTATGCAGACCCCTCTATGACTTAACATTAAAAAACGCAAACTGGATCTGGAATGAATCGCATGGAAGAGTATATGAAGATATCAAAAGTCGACTGTCCTCTAATTGCTTGTTGGTGCATTTCGACGAATCACGGGATATTCATATTTATACCGATGCATCAAATAAGGGAGTCGGTGCCGTTCTAATGCAACCGGGCGCCGATAATCGAGATTACCCCGTGGTATGTGCTTCCAGAACCCTAAACTCAAGCGAAAGAAATTACTCTGTTACGGAAAAGGAGGCTCTATCAATAATATTTGCCATTAAGAAGTTTAATCAATATTTGTACGGTCGAAGTTTTAAAATTTTCTCTGACCACAAACCACTGGAGAGACTTCTAAGTCATAGAAATGGGCTGTCAACAGCAGCCTCAGGACGAATAGCTCGATGGTGGCATTTAATAAGCTGTTATGACTACTCTATCCATTATAAGAAAGCTGAGGAAAACAAATTTGCAGACACGTTGTCAAGATTGCCAATCGAAGAGTCAACGGAAAACGATCTTGATGATCTCGCTACTTTGATCAATTTGGTCACACAGTCGTTTAATCTAATTAAAAAGATGTTGCGAATCGCCACGACTAACGATGCCCTTCTGGGTAAAGTTATCAAATATCTTAACATGGGTTGGCCAGATCGGAAAGAGATCGATAAGTCCCTACACCCTTACTATGACAAACGTTTTAACATTTCTTACGATGATGGAATCCTAGTATGGAACGATCGAATCATTATACCACCGGCACTCAGACAAGAGTTAAATGACTACTTGCACACGGGGCATCCGGGAATAGAAGCGATGAAAGCGTTAGCGAGGGAAACGATATGGTGGCCCAGAATGGGTGAAGATATCGAACTACATGTCAAAAGCTGTGAAAGTTGTCAAAGAAATGGTCCAAATATTGCTGAGACTCCGATCACACCCAGTTTCTTACCTTACAAGCCATGGGATCGCTTGCACCTCGATTTTGCAGAGTCACCGGATCGAGACATGTGGTTGTTAATTTGTGACGCGTTTACCAAATGGGTTGAAGTGTTTCCGATGGGAAAAGCAACATCTACAAATGTCATAATACGCTTAGAAGAGTGTCTTTCAAGGTTTGGCATTCCTAGAGTTGTGGTGACAGACAACGGTCCACAATTCACGTCTCATGAATTTACTTGCTTCTGTAAAGATCAAGGCATCAAACATGTCCTCACAACTCCGTACCACTCACGTTCTAACGGCATGGCTGAGAGGTCTATTCGATCTATTAAAGAGAAATACAGTAAAATTACCGGCGCGGACAAAGGCAAGAGGTTATACACTGCACTATTCTAGTACATAAATACAATCCATAAGTCAACAGGAAAATCGCCAGCAGAATTGATGTTTGGTCATAAACTGCGAATGCCGATTGAAAGTTTGAAACCCAGTGTTGAAAATAAGCTTCATGATTCGGCTTTTGACCAAAAGCGTTTCCACGACAAAGGATGCAACTTTCGCCAATTTAAACCAGATGATGATGTTATGGTCAAGAATGAGCATTCTCCTGGCTTTAGGCCGGGTTCGATACTTAGAAAAACATCAGAACTTACATATGAAGTTCGTAGCCAAGACAGGGTTTTGAGGAAGCACGCAGATCAGCTTAAAGCAAAAATGACAAATGCCAAAGAACATGGAGACCTGATAATACAAGACCAAATAGACCTCGAAAAAGGGCCTCAATCAGAGACTCTGGACACTGATGCGGTTATCATAGATGAACCAGAAACTTCTGTCGAGTACAGGGAGAAAATGGATAGTCCACATCTCAGGAGGTCGACTAGAGCAACAAAGGTACCCTCGAGACAATATGATGAAATCACCAAGGCACAAGGGATCGACGTTATAAAAGGTGGGGAGGCAATGTAGCATGCGTTATCTATAAACATGCGCTAGATTAGACAGAGATTAGAACCCAGTACTCATATACTGTTGTTACTTACAGTGCCCATAAAATTACTTGTCGATTACATAATATTTCCATTTAGCTGAGGTTAGTTTTTGACTTGCGAATATCGCTAGCATGACTTGATCGTCTGAGATTCGCGATAAACATGCCCCGACGGCAATCTGATGCGTCGATTGTAAGCTCGACTGGAAGTTTGGGGTCTGGGATACCTAGACAATGGAATATTTCTAAGATTTTCAATCTGAAGATTGAAAGATGCATCACATGATCTTCCCACAACCAAGTATTATATTTGGAATGGAGAATATAAAGTTTGGCAGCATAATTGGCATAGTTTTATAATGTTTTTCAAAAGAACTATTAAGGCTCTCTTAAAAATTTTCAGTTCATTACATTAGTTGGAACTTTCCCTTTCAATATTTCTATGTTCTGAATATGCGAGTCGATTGAGTAAGAGTAGATTAAAATGTCATCGAGATATACCGGGCACCTTAGAAGGCCTTTTAGGACTGTATCCATAACTCTTTGAAATGAGGTCATGGGTATTTTGCTTGTCCAAAAGGCATTATATTGAATTCTAACTGCCCCAATCCTTAACCTGAGTTGAGCGCCATTTTGGACTTGTAACATCATTTGATCGGTATTTGCCAGTGTCCATTTTTTAGATATAGGGTTGAGAAATATTTTGCACCGGTTAAGGTATCGACGATTGAATCGATGAGGGGCAAAAAGGTATTCGTTTTACTGGTAATGGAATTAAGATTGCGAAAATCTATGCAAAGTCAATGAGTACCGTCCTTCTTTAAGACAAAAAGGGCAGGGGCAGTCCATGTACTATGGGAATGGCCTTATTATTCCTGTATCGGTCATCTCATTGATTTTACTGGTTATTTCGTTTTTTCAATGATGATGAATCCGATACGGTCCTAGTTTGATCGGACCATTATTGTTAGTATCTATAGCGTTTCGCAGGTAGATGTACGTGAAACGTCGTACATACCTCAAGAAAATGCCTCTAAAAACTTATTCAAAAGAGTAGAAAACATATTGAATTCATTATTCAGAGGCGATCAGTATATATGCTGAGGAACGTAGACTCAAATGTGCTAATGGGTGTGGTTAGTTTCAGAATGGGATGAGATTTCATATCAATAAAAGCTTTGAATTTTCTCAGGATGTCCCTACCAATTATAAGATCTGTGATTAAATTATCTTTAACAATCAAATTCCAATCAAATCTGTTTCCATCATTTGTTACGCTTAAACTAAATGACCCACGTGGTGAGATTGCAGATAACCCTGCCGTTAAGAGGATGTCTCTTGGTTTGTTGTCATCGTTTATATCAATATCGTTAGAAATTATCAATGAGACAAGCTCCATGATCAATGAGATCTTTGAGACTTTTACAATACTGATGGATATAGGCCTCCACAACACAGTCATTCTTTGAAATAGATAACCCACAAAAGTAATTCGTATCGAAATAATGATATCTACGTAAAACGCTTGTTTTAATTTTGGGACATAGTCTACTAGAGTGCCCAGACTAGCCGCATTAGTAGCATTTCATTCGGCCAAGGCATTGAAGAGTAGAATTGTTTTTGATTCCACACATTTCGCAGGAATCGAAATTATAGAATCGATGAAAGGATTCGTTTGTGACCTATCTCTAGATTCAAACTTTTTTGAGGCAATCCATGGCCAAATGGATCTTTTCATCGAGTTTGGAAAAGTTGAACAATGATGTAACCGGACAAACTTCGGGAGTTTTTTTTCTTCCATAGCATTTATCGATGTTAGGTGATTAGTGGAGTAGGTTAAAAAGCAAGCCTTAGCGACGGTTTGCTCGAGTGTCACATAGGGAATGAGCCTTAGAATTGAAGATACACTCTCTGATATACAACTGATGAATTTTTGTAGGACTATGAAGTTCGTCTAGGTATCGCTTATTGAAAGACGCGCTTCTTCCAACAGGTCAGATCGAAGTCCTAAAAAGTCACTCAGGTCGTCCCGTGGAGCGATTAATTATCTGATTCGAAATCACGAAAGGATGACGACATAAGATCAGGAGTGGATGTCTTACTCATCTAGAAGTTGATGATCTTCTTGAGTTCTCTTGCGGAAGGCAGCAACGGATGAATACAAGACTCTCGATCCAAGTCTTGAACTCGGCTGATGAACAAAGCTGGGCTTGCGTGGATGGCTTAGATTCGTTCCAGTTATGGGCTGAGGCATGGATTTCAAATTTGAACATACATTCATCTTCGTTGACAAAGTTTGAGAGAGTTTCGGGCTTTGATTATATATATATATATAATTTTTTTTAAGTATCATAAAATATCGATTGTTAAATATTTGTTTGTTTTATCCTAAAAAATATATTTATTTACGAAACAGGACGTTTTGGCGCAGGGATGTTAATCTCAAATATGATTTATCGTCCGCGCATTAAGTCACGAGGGTATAACAATATTGCATGAGTAGGTCAATTATTTGCGCTATCGTTTAAGGGATTATATATGGCGAGAAATCCTTCATTATTGTTTAAAAAACGTTACAATATATATAATGTGATTTCAGCAAAAATGAGGATGAAACGTTTTGTTGCAGATCATTCTATTTAATTTGTCTTAAGTCTCTAGAAGTTGGCAAGTTAAATTAAACAGTATATTTTTTGGCGCCACAGTTTAATGTCGTCAATTTCTGGTGAGAACTATTTTATCACCTTTCAACCTATGTAAATTTTTTGTAGTTCAATATTAGCAAAAACGATATTTGACGTTTTGACACGGAGCGTTTTAAACGTTTTCTTTTAACTCCAAAGAGGTTTATCGTAAGAGATTTATATGAAATTATATTGTCTTCTCCAATATCTAAACTATTTTATGGCGCAAAACATTAAATATTTTTCATAGAGCAAAATTATTTTACAAAATGGGGTTTCAATAATTAATTTAAAATTAGTTTCTCATAGGTCTATCAGCTCAAATTTTTTATATTAAAATACATGCGCTCTATTTCTTAAAAAAGAGTCATCTACTCAAGCTTTTATTAGAATAGTTCAATTGTTCAAAACATAAATAACTTTACAAAATTCACCAACATAAACATTTCCATCATTTAATGTTGACTAATGACAATATATATCTTATTAATTTGCAGTACTTTTGAGATTCTCAAAATGTTTTTTAAAACTATAAAAAATATATTAGAGAAATAATATGATGTCGAGTAACCATTGATATTTTATTACATTAAGGCAGAATTTCTGATTGTTATGGTATAATTACTATTATGTATACCTTATTTATATAGCCGTGAAAATATGAATTAGTACCTTTTTCTACTTGTAAAATGTCGAATTGAAAAACTTATTCTGTTAATATTGTGAATTATTTATATAAAGTTCTCAATATAAAAAAAATGTTGTGATATAAAGGGTTAAATATGTAATAAATAATTGTTTACTAAAAAAAATTTAACATGATAAAGCTTCATATGTAATCAAACTCATTTAGAGATTGAGGTACAAAAAACCTATCAAATGTTGCATCGTGTTATAAACTGACGAGTGATCGTTTTAATCAGTATATGGGTAAAGAGGATATTCTTATTAAAATAGATTTATTAATGATGTTTCGTACAAAAAAACAACTAACCATACAGTGTTTCGTAGACACATCGTAAAGTTAAAATAACTATTAATAAATCAATATAAATTAATTGTTAAAATAACCCCGATAATAAAATCCTATCTAAATAGTCCTTAACTCAAGGTTTATAATATTGTATATATTTTTGCATAAATTGATAAAAGCACATAATTACATGATAATAAATCCATAATTAATTTTCTCAAAGACTTTTTTCAAAAAGTTATAAGTTTTATCACTAAAAAAATCTTTAATATACTTAACGTTTGTTAAAGTTGATTTAACGATTTGGACTTAAATATACAATGAAAAACGAAACATATGAAAAAAATCATACGTAAGACTCTCACAATCCACGACTCACAAGTAGAATGACAAGGATAAAACAATTTTAATGAGCATGATGCCATAAAAACTCTAATTACATTTTAAATATATTGGGCGTTATTTTTTGACATTACACGTTTCGACCTAAAATATCTCGCAAAGCTGAGGCGCAAACATGTATCTTAAGAAAATATACCTGATACGTCTCTCTAAGTTCGAACGGATCCACTAGAATGCTCTGCGCAAAAACAGAGCACCTAAATTGTATTCTTAAAATTCACATTTCATGTTTTACCGTGTTTTTCATAATAATACAAGTATTCCCGCCACAAATACGCGAATTAAATATCCATCCTACATTATTCAATTTATACCCAGAGCGCTAAATCATTATAATGTAAGGCATGGTCTCTAAAATACCCTGCGCAAAAAAGTCTTTTGTCATTTTTACAAAAATCTCACATAAAATATTAAGCATATTTTTCATGAATATTCAAGTGTTCACACCAAAAATACCCACATTAAAGATGCCGCTAATATTATTCTACATATGACATGCGCGCCAAACCTTTATGAGGGAACTCAGGATCTGTATAATGCTCTGCGCCGAAAGTTCATGCTACCAAACTACCTGCCCAAAACGTCACATACCGATTTCACATGTATATACATATGTATTATATCTAATCGATATAGAATATTTTTATAAATAATGCAAAACAGGTTTTTGTTTCCCTTTATATTTTTGTTCAAAAAAAAACAATCTTTCTTGAATTTTGTCACGGAGTACTGTTTCGTAATTTTCGTTTTTATATGAATTAGCATGTCAATTAGTAAACGATAAAATTCAAAAATCCTATATAAGCATAAATAATACATAAAAGGAATAAAATTATTGAATATCTTTAAAATGTTGTTTCAATACATGGAATCAAAAATTCATTGTAGATGGGTAAGATTTCAGACACAGTAAAAAATTTAACAGTTTATATTATACTCAAAGTACAATAGAAGAGAAAAAAGCGTTCTGCAAAACTTCTATGAGGCGTTTATTACTGCGAAAAATTGACAAAATTCTCAATTTTCATGATATTTTTAATGAATTTAATGGGTTTTACTGCAATTTACAGGAATTTTAAGAAATCTAATATATATATAATTCGTGCTTTTGAATCTTGTCATCCAATGACTAAAAATTAATGTGGGTTTATGTTTATACTAAAGTAAATATAAAGATATATATTATTTAAAGTATTCTTTGGTTAAGATCATGAGTTTTATCAAAACAATCATATTTATATTATCATTAAATACATTTTTTATTAATGTCTTGTTAATGTTTGTTGATCCACATACACTAAATAGTTTTTAGTTCAGGTTCTAACAATACCACCCTTTTTTATCTAAAATGAACAGTCAAATTTTTAGTAATGAATGAAACCAATGTATTATTAAATTAACATAGATATGAACATTGCTACAAATCCTCTATTATATTAAAAATATTGAAAGAATTTCCCACAGCAAAACATGATGTCTATAGAGTCAATTGAATCATATTTATCATGTGTGTGTTTTATTTTAAAATGAATAGATCAGTATTATTTCGCCTTTGATTAATTATTCTTTGTATTTTTCACTTATATGGTTTGGTTTTTTAAATAGACGAGAGTTATTGACTATTTTATGTTCAATTTTATGTTAACGAAATTCATATCGATAAAATTTATAGGGCCATATTTTGATGCAAAATTTTGTTTTCTGTTTGACTCAAGGCTTAAATGCAACTAATCGTCTTCTGAGTGTGGTTAGTAGGATTATTACCGCGTGTTGTATGCTATCGCAAAAATCTCTAATAGTTAACATAGTTAATAACCACTGTGTAAACGCGAACAGTATACATCCAATGTAATATACGAGTGTTTTATACGATATTTTTTAACAAAAAATCACGATGTTGCTTTAGCCCGTATGGGTATATTTTGTTAGAATCATATATAAATGCTATATTACTCATCATCATGACTCCCCACAGATTTATCAATATGTTAAATAGTTTTTATATATTAGGGATTAACCTTAAACATTTTTAATAACACACAAATAAAATTGTCTATATAACTGTTTATAGATAGGTAGATCTTGCCCTTGGAACGACTTCTGATTCAACATGACAGGCCTCCGTGAATACATATGAATTTACAATGGATTACCACCTGGTATTTATAACAAATTTAGTTTATTTCACATGACCATATATTTCTCACATGCAGGAGTTATCATATTAAATGAAAGGATAATAATTAATTAAAAATTATTATCAAAATATGTTCATAGATTCATATTCAAAACATCATAAATGTGAGATCGTTACCCAATATATCATTCATGATTCTCTGATGTGTCATATTACATTTTCAATTTTCATGGATGTCTTCAAAAAATTTGAATCAAATATCTGAAATTTAAATAATAATAAAATACAAAATAACAATGGAAAAGAGATTCTCTCTCTGCCTCTATTGAAACAAAAGTGGTAGAGAGTCAGATCTAGTATGCGCAATCTTTTTGAGGGATCTGATTGTAGCCTATATAGTTATGGTTGATAGGAGATTATTCTCATCGAATATATTCATATTCGACGCTTTGTTTTGGTACTCTTCAACTTCGAAAATAGAAGCTTGATCGTGCTTGATTGCTTGTTGTTGGGAGAAAGAAAACATGATTTGGTGCATCTGAGACTGCTCAATCACACATATTTCTGTAGATTTGAGAGAGTGTAAATTATCTCTAATGAATATGATCTGAATGTTGGAAAAATTTCGCATTCAACCATAAAGAAATTCACAGAAATGAACTTCGTTGTATGAAATCTAATATCTTTTCTACATCACGATACTCATCACAATTAAATCTGAGAGCATCAATTCTTGATGCAGAAAAGTGTCATTTAATATTGAATGATTATTTCCTATTTCCATAGTCCTCTCTCAAACATCTGTACAGCCTCAAATTAGATCAGAGAAAGAAGTCACCCTATCGTGATCATTATATCTACTCTGTTTTCACTCTAGAGTGCTAAATTATTATCTTTTTAAAGGTGGATTTTTTTTCATTTGTAAAAATGTTGCGCATTTGATTGAAATTCGAGCGCATTTTAATTTATAATAATTTAAGCATGCCCGATATACGAGGATCTTAAATACACATTAGAACATTTGGAATAATAAATGGTGTAATTTAAATATCAAATGCATACATTCTATATATTTACATAAATTTGGATAAGGCTGTAAGGATGAAGAGTAAAAATAAGTATAATAATTATATCTACGAGCAATATGATATATGCATTCATTCGATAGAGTCTATCTACTATACGAATGGCGTGTGGATCATTGAAGTTTTATTTTTAACAAATCATAGCTTATGTTATGAAATCTTGAGAGCATTAGTGTCGTTTATTTTCTCCTTATATATTAAAAATAAATTCAAGTTATCTTTTTTTTTCTATAAATATCAAATTAAATGTTAAATATTTTTAAATGTAATTTAGTTCAAACGCGTTCAAAAATTTATAATGAATCAGACATACTGTATCAACAAATGATGTATTTGCAGAAATTGATTTTTTTAATTTTAAATGATGCTAACTCAAATGTATCAATTAGTTTCACTTTAATTAATTGACGTCTGTATTCATATATAATGCTTTTTAAATCCATATAAAAAATTTTCTGTCAAATTATCTGTTAATATCATTTTTACATTGAATTAATATTATACTGTTTACATGTTTACAAATATAATTTATTTGCATACACAGTATTATTAAAATGATTCAATAAAGATATGAGTCATATATGATAATTATCAGCTTTTTTCGTTCAAAAATTAAAATTTAGATGTTGAAACATTTTTTTTTTTTGATAATAATTACGTTTGTAAATATGGGGTTATATACTAAACAGTAATCAAGTTTTAGTATTCAAATACGATCACTGTCTCATTATAATCTATATTTTTGACAAGTTAAGGAAAGATAATGTATATTTTTTTATATTTTTCCACTTCAAAAAAATTATAAATATTCATTTTCTCTTAAAAATTATAACATTAATCATATAGAATAGATTCATTAAATGAGCTACAAAAATATTTGATTCAGAATAAAACTAAATAAAATTGATTGATTTATAAAAAAAATTATAAGAACGTTCTTTATATTTATTTTTTAACTAATTCCCAAACAGACACAATGAAAGATCACTCAAAGAAAAAGATATAATACTTTTTATATAAACTATATATCTAAAAAATGTTTATAAATATACGTATATGAAAATTTTCATTATACATCTACATAAGATATTCAAGACATTGGACTAATATATTTTAGAATAATTGAGACATTTTCATTGTGACCAGACATTAATTAAAGAATATTTCATATTTGTTACAATCTAAATATTTTATGATGTTATTATCACATTGATAAATTTAACACAACATGATAAGTATAAATAACTTAAAAGTAAATTTTCTTCAAATTTTAAGAAACAACTACAAATATATAGATGTAACTTAACAAAAAACAAG
>JWZT01005595.1:129096-139702 GCA_000827895.1 Thelohanellus kitauei | reverse complement strand
CCCTGTGTCATTTCTCAATGTATAATTTTGTCCATGTATATATTTAAAATATTTTTTTTCACTAAACAAATTTTATTGAATTTTCATCAAGGGTAATATTTCTTTATTTTAGTATTTACATCACTTTAATGCATAGAATAATCAATGAAAACTAAAATATTAATTAAACTTAAAAAAATAGATATTGTCGAATATATTTATATGTTGTTTATATATATATATATATATATGGAATCGAAGATTGATTCAGATGGGTATGATTATAGACCAATTTTAATATTTTAGTGTACATTTTGAATCCAAGTATATAGAACTGTAAGCACCTATCTACAAAATCTCTATGAAGCTTAAAAGGTTCTCAAAATGACTGAGATCTAAATTTTACAGTATTTTGTGTCAAAACAATAGGTACTACCATTTTACAACACTTTTTGAAAAGACTGTCTATTTTAAAATTTTCGAAATTCCGGACCAATTTCCTGAAAATATGAACGCAATAATTGTAAAAAGAAAAACTTCATGCTCTCTTTTGAGTTTAAGCTAAATTCAACGATAGTCAATCAAACTACCTACCTATGCCCATCAAGTAGTAGCCTTAATTGACCGTTCAGGGCTGTTCTGTTAGCAATGATATCTAAATTATCCCTATACTCCTACAGTGATAAATATTATACCTTTAAGAAACAGTACATGACATTCGATATCGTTATAATCAATGATGTAGCTCCTGAATAATTATCCAAGATATATTCTTGATTCATAATTTATACATATAGCCATACTAAAAACACAACTTATTAGATAATACCATATAATTTATACAAGATAGTAAATGATTAATTCAAAGATTGTTCATGCATTGTGCCAGGAATCTTATATCCCTTAATAGCTTCGCATATTTCATACTTGAATCACATTCCATATTCCTGAATATATAATCTTTGTAAATGTGGATTTATTTATTTTTTACATGTAAAAATTCAAAAGAAATTTCTAAAGACTTCACAGGTAATTTATTGAATTCTAAAAACTAGACAGTGTTATGTATAAAAATGATAGATCCATTTATTAAAGGTAGTTTTTTTCAGCTACGTAACTTGTTATCAATCTAAACATCAATAAAGTTCTAAAATATAATTTGAATTATTTTTTATTAAAATATTGAATATATTAATTAAATTTTGTCTCTGTATTTACATATAATATTCTGAGATTAAGGTGATATCAAGTGTAATAGCAGCAGTCTTTTTCATTAAATTTGATTCTTGAGAGTTATATAATGTGCTGCTAAATAGGAAGTTTTTTGATTTAATGCCGTATTTTGCAATAAATGATGGGTTATCTCAGAAGATTTTAACTGTGTGGCTGATAGACCAGTGCAGTTTATATTTGTAATAGTAAATTTTTCTTGAATATTTAATGAAGCGATCTTATATAGGGGAGCTCTCTAACTCTTAAAAAAATTATAAATCTTATTTCGGTATAAATTGATGATATTTATGTCTATTTATTCATCCAGAGCAAAGTAATAATCAATTTAATTGATAAAATAGACACTATATATTATTGAATCTAATATCTCTATAAAAATAATTGATATATATTTGGTGTTGATAAAATCAATTCAGCATCAGATTTACATCTACATATTTTTCAAAAATTAAATCTGAATTCTCATTCGAGTAAAAATAAATAAACATTGAATTAATTTAAACAATCTCATAAAAGAATTGTGATATATACTCCATAATATCTAATATATAAATAGTTTAAAGTTATTTTTAATAAAACTCATTTTGTTTAAATTATGACATATTTTTAGAATAATATATAATAGTTTTGGAATGGGGAACTTAGGATTAATTATACTATTATTACATCAACCTAATCTGGAACACCATTTAATATATTAAATAAATAGATTTATAGAAATCTCGATACCAAACACCTTAAAAGAAATATAAATAACGAAAAATCAATGAAAGTAATATTATTAAAATTTTTTAAAGAAATTCAGAAAGTTTTGATATATATAAAAGTATTACAGATGACCTGAATTTTACAATACCTTTCTCTAAAATCGATATTACCAAAATATGATATGTACCCATAATGGTCTCGGAGGGGTTAATATAACAAAATTACATTTGTATATCACTTCTCAGAAACAAGGTAAATACGTGATAACATTTTAGAATTAAACGTAACATTCTTAACCCAATGGAACTGGCATATTGATGTATAAACAAATAAGACAATCCCCATAAATATACATAGTCTGAAAAAACACATCTTTATATGTTACATTTTGAATGTATTAGCAATCCTTTACAGAATGTATAATATATTTTGCTATACACAGTCAATAAATTGAATACATAATCCTTGTATTTAAGGTCATCCGCAAATAAACAAACAGTAATGGTAATTATTATTCAATCAATTTTTTCATATCTACCAGATTCAACTACAACCGCCAATGTAATTTTTATCAATTAATCATTAGACACCAGTAAACAGGAGATCGTTTGCAAATATCAACATAATCCAAGTAAATGTTTAATTGATACCAAAGAAAAATAAATTGAACCATATGATCAAAAAATCTGAAGATGATGTGATCAGGTTTACCACATCTCATTTGATACGATGAAATATTAATCCAATGAATTTTTTTTAACAAACCTAATAATAACAAAGAAAACGATACGTATATTATTATATTGTGCGTTATGTTTTTATAATATTTAATAATATTCTTTTCATTATATCTACCTCGTGTGCATGTTAAACATGACTATTTTGATAAATTTTATGCTCTAAAACATGAAGAAAACTGAACTCAATAAATTCGACAGTTGTTAATTAGTATAGTATTTACATTATGTCAAAATAATACAAAGAGACAATAAAATTTAATATATATTAATTATCTCACGTTCATAACATATAAACGTTTTATTTTGCAAAAATATATTCTGTCACTCCCTTCAATGTTCAATGCTTGATCAATTATGTATTCATATCAAAAATATAAGATAATATTTAATACATTTTTATTACATATACGCAACCTTTCTAATTATACACCATGTCATTTTTTCAGCTTAAAATACTTATCCTTGAATTTTTACTGAGAATGATATTTCTGAATAATTGGTAATTTTCTTTTTAATTTCGGTTTTTTACTGCACTTAATAAATCATTAATTAAATCATACAAATAACATATAGCTAGAAAAATATAAGAAATGTTCGAAAAATCTAGAATATAAGAAAAAACTCGCCCATAATTTTGTCTTCAAGTTTAAATGAACTTGAAAAATCAAACATATTCTAAATGGCTAAGTATATTGAAAACAGTGAACAATAGGCGTGAGCTCCATAATTATATACAAACAGATAAAATTGTAACTACAAAAGTACATATGAAGAAGTAAATTGAAAATTCTTAGGAATACTGCATTAAATACAATTTTTAGATTCATACAATAATGAAAAATTGTTGGTCTCTTACTATAAATATTCAACGATGTCCTCAGCATTACTTAAAAAATAGAAAATATGTAGATCAATAGTTTTTTGTATAGATTTTCATTAGAAGATTCACAACAGATGGATCAGACTAATGACAATTATATATATTTTTTATAGTTCATTTTGAATTCGGGATATACAGAGTATTCATATATACTAGTATAAGTAATATAAAACGTTTATTACCGGGAAAAAGGAACTAAAATATAAATCTTTGTTTTAAAATGGGGCTAACCAATTGTTAAGACGAACTTTAGGCACAATTTTTGAAATCAATTTTGACTATTCTAACCTGTCTACTTATAAGGTTGTTTAAGTATTGTCACTCGAATACTGAAAAACAGACATTTATTAATTTATTGTATTCCACAAATTAGACAAAATAACATCTTCTCAAACACAATTAATCTGCATTTTAGATGAATTAATACTTGTATCTATAGAATATTAATTCGATATATCGTTTTTCTAAATTAAAATATTGTATATGTGAAAGTCACAAACATATATCAGACATCAAAATGTATTGAAAAAACTATATAATCATGATATATCATTGAATTCTGCTTTATTTTTATCTTAATTTTGAAATTTATCCTCAATACATTAAGACAAAGATATATGGAGCTTTGTTTTATTGTTAGATAATACTATCGTAAATTTTTTCCAGTTAGTATATTTGGAATAAAGTATGATTAATGGTAAATATCAAATAAAATAGTCTTAGATGTCTTATTCATTTTTACCATGATAATATTTTTCAAAATATACCCCAGTTATATTTAAAAACAGATGCTTAATTATTAAATATTGATAGAAATATTTTAAACCATTCATCTCAATACACAGAATCAACCATTCACTAAAAAGCTATTGCTTCTAAATAAGAGGCCATAGTCAAATGGTTATGATGGTCGAATATCTCGATATATTCAATTGACAAATAAAAACCAACAAAAGAGAACATTTATAAATAGATCATTTAATGATCAATTTTTTAATTTGCAATTTTGTTCAAAATTTTATGTTCTCATTACAATATGTTGATGGAACGAAGGAAACCATAATTGACAATGAGAAGATAATTTTGCTAATTCTAAAATTGTTGACCTCCAATATTTTAAGCACACAGTTAAAACAGATATATGAGGTAATATGTAAAATATATTCTGAATTATAATTACTTTTAACATAATATCAGTCGATGTTTTTTGTTAAATATTTTTTTTTTCGAAATAAAAGCATTGAAATAAGTTTCAATGGAATTTTAATTCATCCGGTAAACACATCAATAATATCAATAAAGCATGATTTCTCAAATATAAACTATTTTCGCGTTGTTTACACAATTAATAAATTTTAACAAATTTATCTCAGCCTCATTAAATTATTTCATAAATAAATATTTGGATGAAAAAACCTATATATCATATCGAAAAAGAATTTTTAGATTTTTATCCTTGAGAAAGAAACATTCTCTTTTTTTAATAACTTTTAGAACATTAAAAAAAAGTATATTAACCACAAAATTGATTTTATTCAAATTACTAAATTATCATGTTAATGACAATGGTATTTTTCTCCTAAAATATGACATATTATGATAATAGTATAAATATTATAGATTTTAATTTTTAATACATTTGTTATTATATTTTTATTAATAGGCAAACATGTTTTGTTAGAACAAAGTATTTTTGCTGTTTTTATGAATATAAAATCGTGAGTAGTATTACGATTTACAATTTATATTATTCTATTATTTTCGAGATTCCATTACTACTGTTCATAAAGGTTATAAAATGTTTTGTTTTTTTAGAAATTTTTATTTGAATACATTATTTTTTGGCAAAGGTTTAAGAAATCAAGCTTTTGTTAACACGTGTAAACTAGTTTATGTAGTATCAAATTTTATTCAAAAAATGAATTGTTTTAATTTGTATATATTTATGCTAATTATTGTTTATTATAGTAAACAAAAGAAAATTTAAAGATTTAGTACGATTCGATGTCATACAAACATCAATTATTATTTTATAAATAAAGCAGTGTAAGTAAAATTTCATTTTTTTTTTTGAATAATCAAATACTAATCAATTAATTTTTGAAATAAAATAAACATACCGCATATTATATTCTACTTTTTTTCTGCTTTCAACTTATCCCTCTATGTATTTTCTAACCATGTATTTTTAAATCTAAAATTAAGTTTTTTCAATGTTGACAAAAACATACTTTCGAATAGTTCGCAATTTTCGTTTTCATTTGACTTGCCATGTGAAAAAGCGTAATATCTAAAATATGAATCACTAATATAATAATGTAAGGAAAATAAAATTATAACAATTTCGACTATAAAGCATCACAAACCTTCACATAATTTGTATGCTACTCAAATCTCGCTATAAAACGACATAAAACCTTGAATGATTTTTTGTTCGAAAAACAGTGTTTAAATATATATAATGTCTTCCCAAAAGGGTCCCAAAAAATAAAGGCGCATCAATTTATGTATGTATGAACAAAAATGCGAAATTCTTTGTCAGATTCTAGTTAAAAGAGTCTTTCAATTCTTTTCGTCCATAAAAATATGAAGATAGCTCTTACATTGTGTACAAAATCCCATGATCCACATGACTTAATCATAAAAACTTTTTCTGTCGATTAACACTGTTGTATCCTTGTGATGAAATCGAAGTTTCATTTGTCAATGATGAAATTTTGAATTACATGAAATAAAAATAATAAATTTTAAATCCCAAAATACATTCAATCCATCATATAAATTGGCATAGATTATATGAAACGTTTGTGACAGGGCAAAAGTATCTTAAATATAAATCATCATGTTATTTTAATATAAATTATAGGTTTTCACTTCATTGAACAGTTATTTGTTGTTATTCGTGAGATTTTTTCTGTTTTTTTCTAAAATCCTGACCTGTAAATCTAAAATGTAGACATTGTATACATAATATTTATCCAAATATTTTAAATTCGATTCAATAAACTTTATAGCCATTTAATCTATTAATTTTAATTTTTTCAAAAAAAGAATTATCAAGGACTGTCCTAATAATATATATCTTAAAATTGAGATAATTTTCTGATATATTCTATATCATATACTCCATATACCAGAATGTGTTTTTAACAATTTTCAGAATCGATACTCATTATTTTACCACTTTGAAAAATATATATTCATATTTGAGGAACCTTTTACTCAAAAGCCTATGTTTTAAATGTATAAGAAATATAAAAAAAGCAAAATAGTTATGTTGATTTTGTTGAAAAATATTTATTAAATCAGCTACGTTCCTGAAATATAAATACTGCTAATTTCTTTTATTCTATACATACATTGAGATTGAAGTTACATTTGATTACAATTTATTTTATCCGTTATTCAAAAGTATAAACTTTGACAGATAAATGATGATAGCCGTAGCTAACATGGAATTTATTCATTGCTTATATATTTATATAGATATTGATAAAAATGATGATTTTGGACCACTCTAATTCAAATTTGTGATGAATAATTTAAATTTTTAGATATCGTTATTGTTTAAGGATATTATAGTTAAATCACTCAATGTCTCGTTAATCCATTTGAAGAATTATACCATTATTTTGTTTGTTAAATTAAATTTTTTATTAAATAATTTGATTATTTATAAAAAAAATCAATATTGAAAGGTTAAAAATTTATTTGATAAATATTTTATGAGTGTCAATATATTTAAAAATTATTGTAAAATCTGTATATTTTGATATTATCGAAAATAATATAATTATTTACTTTATAGATGGGTCAAATCGTATTTGTTGTCTTATTTCTCTGTGAAAGGGAACGTGCCTTAGAGGTAGTAATTTTAACTTAAAAGGAAAATAGATATCAAAAAGGCCGAAGTGAATGGCTAAAAAAGAAAAACGAAATGCGCTTAAAAAGTCTTGATTTTTTAACCTAAGATGTGGATATAGATTTGAAAAGTCATCAGTTTGGAGAAAATTTGGATATCAAAATTGAATACCCACCAAATTACAATATATCGGTTACGGTGAAATACAGATCAGATAATAATGGATCAGTAAATTTAACTCAGATTAATTTTAATTTAACTACTCAGCAAAAAGGTAAAGAATTCGAATAATGTTGATATGACTGTCAGGGCCATAACCGATTGGATGTGGAACATATCTCACAACATAAACAAAACAATGAATCTCAAAATCATCACATCAAATGGAGAAAAACTATACCAGTTAGTATTTGAATGCGAATTAACCACGAAAGAAGAAAGTACGAAATTTATTTCAAAACTAGAACATCTACAAAATACATTATCGGAAACTCGGATATCAAATAACACAGATCATAGAGTCGTAATTATTCCACATTTGTCATTATGTAACGGTGACTCCAAGAGAACAACGACTGTAAAAAATATGGTTTAATTATTAGTTAAAACCAAGTATCACAGCAATAGCTAATCAAAATAAGGTAAATACAAATGATTTTAATAAGTCAATAACTAAAATAATATTTTTTATGATATTAAGATTAACACTACTGGTATTATATATTTTAAACTGGATTAAAATAATTGAGTTTTGTTTATCTCAAGATTAATTAATAACTCACATTTATAATTTATTTATTCATAACATCGCATCTATATATCATGTTTTTGATTGATGATCATCCTAAATATTTCAGTTATTATTTTACCATACATGAGGATGGTTAGAAAGAAGTATATACTATTTATGCTTTAGTACCTTGTGCAATTCATATTCGTTTGATCGTAACCAAACAGAGAATATGATACTTCATGCTTCTATCTTTTCATCAAAACAACTCATTCTAAATGTTGCTGATATGACCTTGTAAAATTAACTGTCAAAAAGTGTAGCTTATCAGTAAATATGAGTATATATCAAATGAAATACGATCTAATTTGGTTTAAAAAAATGAATGGCTGCAAAATATTCTTTTTGTAATTTAACCATTTGTTTTTTCATCATATATACTAAAGGTTATTTATTCGTATATTCAGCAATTTTTTATTGGAGAGCTTTATATGTTTGAATGGATAGATGAAAAAAAATTGTTATCAAATTGTTGATTTGCAAATACGTATGATTACGACTAATCATTGTGTAGATCATTTGATTTTATAAATATATTCATATCAATGTAACATGTGGTTCTTTAAAATCGAATACAATACTTATATGGGTCTGCAAAGGATATGTCCTTGATTCACCTGGAACAGTTCATAGGATACATTTTAATAATAATAAATATATTATACATACATATATTTTAAAAATTGTACTCATAAAAAATTAAACAAAACGATTTTTTCATTATTAAACTATTTTTCATCTAAAATTTCGAAATTCCAAATCAAGAATTCCCAATATATTTTAAACCAGGTATAAAAATTCTTTTGAAAAGATTGTCTTGAATATCCTTGTGGACTTACACAACGCAGATACTAAGATCCGTAACTGGCAATCTTTTTCTGAGATATAATTCTATGCTTTAAATTTTGTTGATTATTGAGTATTCTATAAAACATATTCATGATTGATTTCAAGAAACACTTAAACGTCGAGAATAGAGGCTCTATGACTTGTAATAGTTGATAGTATGGATTAATATCATGGTCGATACCTTGAGATTATAAGAATTCATGAAGGTCTGTGGAACGGTTTATCGATGATTATACATGATGAATATCTTGGGAGTGTCAGACACATATCGTCGAAACTCAATCGACAATTTACATAATTCAACATTTTTTTTGAGGAACAATGATGCTGTAACTTACGATTAACACATACTTTTAGTCAATCATATGTGCTTATATTTATCTAGCTTAAATTTTGCCAGAAAGATATGTGCACGTTCATCTTTTTGGCTTAAATCATAACTTCATTGTATGTGTCGATGTTGGATATCTTCATCAATGTAAAATGTCTTTTGTATAAAAAGGATTACTCTTTTAACGAGAAAAATATTACTTTTTTAAACAGATCGAGTCTAATCCAATCTTCTTCTACGTTTGCCAGTGTTTTCATGCTATCACAGCACGCCTTTATACATCTAGTATATATAAAGATTCCCTAAGCGAAAAATATTCTCGATCTGAATATATTCATTGTATTCCTCTTTGAACTTTAAAATTATTTATGATTACTTTATAATATCATCCCCCACGATGAGTAGCTGATAATTATTTGTTTACAGCTTAACGTTTTATGTCTAGCATCTCTGCAACTGAGCTATTAACACATGACAGTTCATTATAAAATTTGAAATATATTCCTTACAAATTACATATATTAAATGCTTTTTCCCTCAATGACTCTAAAATGTATTTTTCCAATTTTTTTTTGTATATAATATATCGGTATAATTAATGTGTTATGTTGATATTTCGCTAAATATTTTTAAATAAACAAATATTTTGTAATGAACATATTTTGTGCCAGTAAAACCTAATTTATATCACATCATTAAAAGTATTCAATGATTTTTTGTGGAAATTGTCATATAGCGATAGAATTTTAATATAAATCATTTGTAAAGTTGACATATAGCTTAAAATTATATTCGACTTATATCTAATATTTTATGTATTAGAATGTTAAAAAATTTTTATCTTTTATAATTAAAAAATTTAAAGAACTTTGAATCAAATATGTCAATCAGATAATATCGTTCTATTTACATTTTTAATTGGAATATGATGAATATCTGAATTGTTTTGGACACAATAAAAGAATCTTGATCAAATATTTTTCCAACAAGATAGAACGAAACGACTATTACATTCTCGTTTGTAAAACTAATGACTTAAGATCATTATATTAGAATATATTATTTAACATTGTCCAAATATTAAAATCGAAAAAATCGAAAATTTTTATTATACAAAATCATTTATATTTCATAAAGTCACTGTGTGTTATAAAAAAAGTGTCGTTTTTGCCCATGACTCCAAAAGTATCATTCAAATGTTCCATTTTTTTTTGGATACTAAATCGACATGAAA
>JWZT01005595.1:92530-109853 GCA_000827895.1 Thelohanellus kitauei | reverse complement strand
TAAATGATTCTGAATTTTCTTAAATATAAAAATGCAATAAAATTTTGAATCTCTTTATGAAAAAAGGTGATTTAATTTAAAAATATATGAATCTTGAAACAATTCAAATCATCTATGCATCATTCAATATTATATAAAATATTTTTGCATCATAAAAATTTTAAATTAAATAGTCAAATTTTCTCCCTGTTTAATATTGTCCATGTGTATTTTTCAATTAAAATAATTTTGTTGAATTTTTATATGAATTAACACAGGCATATTTCGTACTTTTATTTTTCTTTTCAGTTATTATGCGCAGCATATACTTAGGAATCTAAAATATATACCGGCCTTATTATTAAACGAATGACAGAAATTGCAGAGTATTTTTTACACATAGGATATATATCTTCACATAATTTATATCATTAATTAAATTCAATCATAAAATGATATACCCCCTTGCAATCTATGTTTCTATAAAAATACAAACTGCTCGTATAAAGATTTAACCCATAGAAATTGAACGAACAAAATGAAAAGTATATCAACTGAAATACATATTAAGAAATACATGGAAGCATCTTCGAAAACCTCCATTTAAATTAATTTAGTAACCCATCTTAATGCGAAAAATTTTGAGAGATATTATACTGTCAAAAAAATCTCCAAAATACATCATTTCAACAATTAAACGATAATACACAATTGCTTCAGCTGTTCTTTATTATGGAATCGATCATTTAATATTGATTTTTGTTTTTATTTTTCTAATTTTTTTTACGAAAAATGTACATAAAAAAACATTAATTTTGAAAAGCTATATAAAAAGTTGATTATTGTTCAAAACAGATTAAATGTATATGTTCATTTTAATTTGAAATAAATTTATAGTTTCTAATGCATATCGCCGATTAATTTTGGTTCTTGATATTTATTAAACAAACCAAGTGTATTTAACTGCTTGATACAGAATCATATCTGCTTAACGATGAAAATATGATGTTTGCTTCATAAGAACCGTGACATATATCCAATATAAAATATCACAATCATAAAGTTACATATTTTCCCGAATGTACAGTGTTGAAATTTGAGTTTCGATAAAGCGTTCGTTCCCTGTCGATTTTGATGATGACAATATTCAAGTTGATATATTCAAAATACTGTTCGAGTGATTCGTGTTCAATTTTAAGGATATACATTTGAACTAATTTATTGATATAATATATTATAAATAAACGTAATTTATAGCCAAATATCTTAAACATATGCTATTTTTTTACAAATATTTTTGAAAAATGGGGAAATTGTATTTTAGCGTTATCTCAATATATATCATAATAACTATTGGTGGAATTAGATAAATATATGTGTATATCTTTGATTAAGGTATCTAATCATCTATCAAATCATCATCTGAAGAATACATTTTTTTAAATATTTTTATTATGTTGACAATATTGAATATTTATATTTATTTTCGGCATATCAATTAAAACATCAAGTTTCTCACTTAACTTTCAGGTAAATATAATACACTGATAAAATTTATTGATTCATTAAATGATATTAAATAAGTTTATATTGTAGAACTAACGTACATAAAATTGTAGAATTACCTAAATTGTAAAAAAAAAAATGCTAAGAATTCGTGAATATATTTAAAGAATAAATCGAATTTTACAAATGATAGCAATGAAAACTTTTTAATTATTGTAATACATCTTCTAATAACTTTTGATTATTTTTATCTTGTAACCATATTAATGAAAGCTTAATCGTATATTAAAATTCATTTTTTCATAACTCATATCAAAGAATTTTATATAATAAAATTCTAGTAAAGTATATAAAATGGATATTTTTGTATTTATATTGTCATATAAATGTAAGTAATAATTTATAAATTCCTATTTATGATCAAAAATCCATATGTATGATCTTTCAATTGTAACTAAAATTGTCAAATATACATCTATTATTAAATAAAATACATTATTTAGAAGAAAATGATTTTTGAACGAAATATCTGTAAATATGTATCACTGTACATTTGAAAAATTATAATCCATATAAAATCAATAATTATTCTATATTTTAACACTGACATATCATGGCTATTGAAAATTTAATGAATATTTATCAATCAATTTTTCCAAAGTCAACAATATCTAGATTTCAGTCAAAAACATCGATAATCGATCAATTTTATAATAACCCAAATAGCAAATTCGTCAAATGTCATAATAAAGAGAGATATTTATGGAGAATTTGATAGTAATTTTATAGATAGTAATATTTTTACTGTAAGATTTTGAATACATGGCAATTAATGGATCGGTATTAACATTAATCGTGAGCTGTATTTGAATTTTATGAAATGTAAGCTAATAGAACACAATAAAAGATCTTAAAGTAATTTTCAAATGAACTGAAACATCAATATTCTCATTTAAATGTTCGTTAATTATCATTAATTATGCTCATATTTGGGGTTCATACATTCCCCACGATACCGTTTATTCCAGATAATGTTATTATTGAAATTGTATCTATTCTTGTTATAACAAAATGATTGTAACTAGTTCCATTTTATAGAGGTAATACATTTTCCAATAAATATCAATAATAGTTAAGATAAATGAAGAAACATATCAAAAATATCGCTCAAGATAATACCATCCATCTCAGAATTCAGAAATCAGCATATATTGAACAATTTTGCTTCCAGATTTGTCAAAAACAGCCAGAAATAATTTAAGAAATCAGACAAATGGCATAAATCTGATTTTCAAGTCTATACTGAGAGAAAACTTTTAACAATATTATTTTATTAATATATGTTTTGAATTTTTAATGTATTTGATAACATATTCCGGATAATATGCTGTGCGAACGATGAATAATTCGTTTACGAGCTAGAATTAGTTAATAATAATGTGAATATCTAGACTTAAAAATGTTTTATATTCTTCCGAATATGCCAATATTATATTTAACTATCTAATCTAACAAAAAAACATGTTATAATCAATTCATTTTTGAGGTTAATATTTTAAAGTTTTTCAAAATAAAAACATAATTTAAACAATCGTGAATATACTTTACATTCATTCACTAAACATATTTAAAATATTATTAAAGCATAATTTCTCAAAAATCATATTGTTTCCTGTAGTTTTTTTGTGACTATTTTATTTCGATTAAGCATTATTCCTTAATAAATAACAGATATTAATGTTTTTAATAATAGTATTTTCAATATCATTTCAAAAGCGATCTCGCATGATTCTAACAATTAGAAAACAATATGCGCTTTAATTGATCACTGATCAACACGATAAGGAATTTTAGTAAAAAAAATCTATCTATATGTTTAAAATCACAAAATATATTGATATAATGACAAATATATTTCTGTGAACGCGAGATTAAATTCAACAATTTTTTAAGTAAAATAATTTTTTCATGTTATGTTAATTAAACACAAACATGATTTGTTAGTTTTTTGTTTAATAATTATTGAATGAGTAGAGTCCTATGAATTTGACTACTTATAAATCCATATTCATCAAGATTTATCAACATGCACCCAATAATATATTATGATTACAGCATAAATTATGTCGGAATATACACAATTTGTAGTTAAATGTCACTAAACGGAATGTTCAATTTCGAAAATATATGGTCGTTGCGAAATACCAAAATGTATAATTATCCAGCAAAATATACACAAATACAATTTAAAATGATAAAAGATAAATAATTTGATATTGATTTCTAAATATTGATACGAGCTTGAAATAATATTTATGAGAGTAATCTTCCCAAATCGGATAATATCGATTTACTGTTTTCGAAACAGTCGACAGTTAAAAAAAAATATTTCATGAAACTCTCCCAATTATTGACAAACATAAACATTGATTCATGATGTTTTACTTTGAATACTATCATGCGTGAATAAATGATGTTCTCCGATAATTTTGAATGTCTGTAAAACGACATGAATCATCAATTATACCCAAAATTTTATCTGTTCATGTTTTATTGTATTTACATTTTATTGGAGAAATTTAACAATATTATTACAAAGAAAAGGCAATGACTAAATAGAACGTTTCTATTCTCGAAATTAAATTACAAATGGTGTATTTTCTGTGTACATTGATTCTGGTATCTTTGAAAATTTCAATTAATTTGTTTGGTAATATAACGTGATAATATGTAAAATATCAATATTATTTGTTTTTTCATTGCATCTAATTATGTAAGTTATTGTTTACAATCGTAAAACAAACAAAAAATATAATTAAAATTTATTAACGATTGAAGTTCAACAAAAAGAAATTTTTGTACACAGTTGAAGAAGTGTCGAAGTATTTTTTACAAATTTATTTTGGAGAATCAATTATGTAAAGTTAATTTTGAAATATATCAAACACATTTATAAGTATTGTAAAAAATATTTTTAATATGATTACATGTAAAATGATAGCGTTTTCATTCTATGGATTATCAATATTTCATGTTTTAAATAACATGGTTTACCAAAGAAATTAATATTAAAACATTGTCGATTTGTTTATATTATTTTTATAACATACTTGGTCTATCTTCCGGAGTTTATTAAAAAAGGTATATAACAGATATTCATCGTGTCTATATTCTAAAAAATATAGTCAGAAATCTAGTTATATGTAAAATACAACATGCAGAAATTTGTGCATAAATATTAGATAAAATAAGAGAATAAAAATAAATAATTGTTGACAAAAAGAATTGTTATTTCAGGTGTCTATCTGAAATAAAACGAGTGAGTATGTTTTTTTGTATATTTAGAATCTCAAGGAATATATTTTGTTTAACTCTTGTTATATCGTAAGCTTTTACATATAAATTATAAAAGAATATTTATTTGACCGTCTAAAAAAATTAAAACTGAACTCTTTTATGTATTTTTAGTATTATCCATTGATATTCATAAAAATGCTAATTAAAGCCTTCATTTGTAATTTTTTTGCCTCCCAAAGAATATATAAATTATTTCAAGTTCCTGTATCAGATCTAAAAAAATCTGTCTCCATTTATTCTTCAGCGATTTGACTATTGTTACCAATCAATTTTTGATTAATAATGAATATATTTATAACAATTTGATTTGTTAAATCAAAAAAAATAAGTATTGATAATGTGACGTTAGTTGAATATATTTTTAATATAACTATATTTTATGAAAATATGTAAATTTAAATACTATAAATTATTTTTATTGTGTTTTTAATTGAAAAATAGTATACTTTGTAGTATTTTATATGGGTCAAATCGTATTTATTGTACTATTTATTTGCGAAAGAGAACGTGCTTTAGAATTATCTAATTTTATTTAAAAGGAACGAAGATATCAAGATTGGCGTCGCCAACAGATAAGGTTACGAAACCAAATGCAACAAAAAACTCCTGCACCTATGTCAACAAATTTGGAAACAGATTGGAAAGGTCAGCAGCTTGGGGATGAATTTATCATTACAATGGATTATACACCAAATAATAACATATCAGTGGAAGCGATTTACAGCTCAGATGATATTGGATCAGTAAATATATCTCAAATTATTTTTAATTTTACTTCTACAACAAAAAGTATATGTTATTTTTAATTTGATCTCACTGTTAAGGTCAAAACAGATTGGACTTTGAACATACCTCATGATACAAATCAAACAATAAACGTCAAAATCATAACATCAAATGCAACAAAGGATTATACATTAGTGTTTGAATTCAAATTTACACAAATGTCAGAAAGTATGCAATATATTTTCATTCTAGACGATCAATATAATACATCATCGACAAATTTGACATCAGCTAATATACATCTAAACGAACATATTATTGCATGCACATCAATATGTACACCTACTTCTACACCTCCCACAACTGTAATTAATATTATATAATCATAAGGAGAAACCAAGGATCATATCATTAAAAAACCATAAACGAATTGAGGTAAATAAAAATGGAATAATCAGAAATACATATCGTTGTATATTAATGTGAATTTGAATGATATAAATATCGAAACTAATCACTTAATGTCCTATATACTAAATCCAAATAATATATATTTTTCATATCACCATATTGATAAATTACTATTGTTTATACTTTTATTCGTAGATAACCTCTTCATATAATAATTTGGAGTGTTTAATATCATCCTTATTTCAAAGATAATTTTATCAGGATTGTTGATCATATGAAGAATATAAATAAAATTGAGGGGCATGATATTGTATCATACTGATTGTATTATAGATATCGAAACAGACCAGATAACTCAAAACACAGCTCTCCTTTCATATAAAATAACAATCCTTCATCATGTTGATGATATTCTATTTTCCACTCATCCATCTAGAACCGACAAAGATTCTCTTAATAATTAAATCATAGCTATAAATTGGAAGTAAATCATATTTATTCATTAAATATCTTGTCTAAAACAAAGTTTGTTTGCTATAATACTAAATGGATTGAGTTATATTAAATATACATCTGTAAATTGATAAATATCAGATGCTATTTTTAATATTTATGAGTTTTCATATTATTATGGATATATTCTAAAATGTTATCACAAAAATTTATGTTTATACATTAAATGGAAATAGATCAATGTCTGATTTTTAATTATTGCATAATACTATGCGATCTCCTACACACAAAAATATTTTATTCATTAAAATCAAACATATTAATATATTTCTGCCATGTTCTGTCATTAAATCTATATTCCAAAAAAGTATACGTCTGTGTAATCATGATGAAATTATGATAATATATACGTTTGTAATCATCTATTTTTTCAAGATTACAATATTTATTGTCAACAATAAATTCCTTTTGGACATTATCGTATATAAACGCCATAAAGCATATATGTATAGACGGATAATTTTAGTTTATATTCACTACAATATAAATTTCAACTAAGATGAAATAAGCCCAATTCCATTCTCATATTATCAATATAAATATATATTTACATTCCGCTGTGATAAAAATTCTTGTATCATATCATGAAAATTTTTAATTCGCAGTTTTCAAACATATCAGTAAGTTATAACATCTAGTATTTTACTCTACTGGTTATAGTGAATTTCAAAAAATAATGTAAATAATGACAAAAACGCATGTTTATAATAGAAATTTCTTCACTAATATTGCATAATGGTCATAATGGGACATCATAAATATAAAAATATTAAGAATTGTATGGATAGAATATTTAAATTGAGTATATAAATAACTCTACATATTTGATCAAATTAAATAGTATTAAATGTAATAAAACTTTGAGCAATAATTTATATTTATATGAATATAAACACTTGGTAATATATTCATTGTATTATTCAAAAATGTCATTAGATTTTGAAAACTAAAAATTATTTTTTGATAAAAAAATCAAAATTTAGTGAAGCCAGATATGTTTTGCCAGTTACGTTTAGAGCAAAATATCTGTGTATAATATCTTAAACATGAAGTTTTTAATAAATGGTTTTTAAACTATATGTATAGAATATTTATCAAAATGGTATTGGAACTATATGTTTAATATATATATAGTAACAATCTATGATTTCCTTTAAAGATAAAGATAATGAAACATATATTGATATTCTAATTGCACATATGAACAAATTCTCAGATATCAATATCTGATATTGTGGATGATCATTATTTAAACTTTCTATTGTTTAAACATTAATTATATTTAAGTGCCTTAATGATATAGAATTGAATTTGTAGGGGATAATTAAATACCACTGATAATACATGTTCGATAATTTCTGATTTAAACAAACATCTCCACACACAAATTCTTGAAAATATAATTGATTGGACAAATACCGTAATTTTTTGTTTATAAAACTACTTAATTGTAATATGAATATTAGATTTTTAAAACTAGTTGGGTATCTAAGATTTCAAAAATATTGTTTATACTTTAAAATCAAAACATATTTCTTACTTGTAATATTCATAAATTTGTTTTTCCAGAAATAGAATTTCATATTTTAAAGAAAAGAATTAAAAATTTTCTAAATTTATCCATGACTTTAAAACTCATCCGCGCAGATATATATATTTATATCAAAATGAAAACAAACTGTTGAGAAACGAATATTTTTTAAATAAAAAATAACTTCAAAATTTTTGTATTAATTAAATGGTTAAAACTAAAAAATAACCACATCAGATATATGACGAGGCAGTGTATAAGATAAATGTTTTTTATGAATCCATTTAATAAATATCATTTTATAATGTCAAATACGTATATGATTATACATTTAAAAACTTTATCAGCGATTCATAATGAAATAAATGTCGTATTCGAAACATTAATGATTTTTTCTTTATCAAAATTAAAAAATGTAAAACATGTATCATATGATTCCGAAATGGGGTGTTCAGTCAACTCTGGTTAAGTTTTATATCTCTGGGAAGCAGATCATGTTGAATTCAATATTTATTTACCATGTTAATTTTATGTATAGCATTTCTCTTAAAAAACATTTAGGTCTCAAAATATATAGCATGTATTAACTCACAACATGATATAAAATTATCTTCATACATGATTATGATCTAGAAATACATTGGATAATTTTTACTAATATCTATACAAATAAGACTATAACGTAAAAGTTGAGTCTAGACGGAATCGAAACATCCCCTCATCGATGCTTACTGAGTGGTCGCATGACTGCACCAATCATCGTTCTTTTCTTTAGTAAGGATATAGAATTTATATATCCTTACTAAAGCTAATGTTAAATTTACTAATTTCTGAAATATATTTGAAATTACAACATAATTAATAATTGTCGTTTCTAAGATCTCCTGCGTGCACCCATCGCATTCAACTAAGATCTAGTATTTTCAAAACCTAATATTTCTGAAAAACATTATACTCTATTATTATATCGCAGTCATGGCAATATTTCATTATATATTGTTTTATATATGTATATTCAAATCGTTGATCAAGATTAACATATATATTTTGCACAAAATACAACATGTTCAGAAGGCTTTATCAAATTATATTTCATAGTATTCGGATTAAGAACATTAAACAATCTGGAGTACAAAAAAAACAATATGTAGACATTATATACATAGCACATTCGAACATGATATTCTTGAAGTAAAACATTTAATTTTGGAGATAAATTTATTATATACCTGTATTTAAATGAAAAAAATACGACAAAATACTCGTCTATTTACATTCTTGGTAGGTTGTTTCTAAAGACTAGAATATCTAATCGTGTAAACCAAAAGCATATATCATATGAACATTACCATGTGTTTCATCAATAAAAAAATATTTTAAAGCAAAAATTGTACTCATCAAACTTCACGCATATAATATTTAATTGAATTCATATAGAACATACAGAAAATACACCTAGTTGAAAAAAAATATAAATCCACAAATTGAATTAATAAATTCACACTTGATGAATTTGAAAAATATTAATACATTTCGTTAGTCGTAATCGAAATTTTCAAACGAGGAATCATATATTATTTATTTTGGTTAAGGCTAATTTTTCACAAGAGCGGACAGGTATTTATCTTTGATCACGTATTTTTTTACAAGAAATATTCGATCACATCTTTGCTATCTTTTTACATAACATCTCTTAACTGTATTTGACTTCACAAGACATAGATTATATACACATGTGCAAAGATACAAGGCGAAATAATGGATTTTGATATGTTTGCTAAAATTTTTTTCGACGCTGTAAATCCTATTAGATTTTTACTCATTGTCAAAGAAAAGATGTTCGGCGAACGATGTACAAGAAAGAAGGGGTTCCATGAATGGAATGATATTTCCTACAAGGTGTTTATTTTATGCATATTTAATAAACTATATACTTATTATTTGATCGATTTCGTTATTAATAGGTCCCAATACGATGAAATCATAAAGATCTGAATAGTGAAGTCAATAATTATATACTCTTTGTTTGAGGACTGTAAAATGTACATGACAAAATGTATAATGGCCCTTCATATGTTGGCCAACAATTAAATCAGGGTAGCATCATTTATGTCTTTTTTGCAAAACACATTGGCAAAGATGACTAAATTATTATAAATGTTTGTTAAGGATATATTTTGATTTAGAATGAAGCTCTCAACTCTAAACATAAAGTTGGGTAGCGTTGAATCATAATTCCAATAAACGAATCTATCATCTAGAGAGACATGCATTAAAGATTTAGGAGTTGACTATAGAACTTTAGCCTATCAATTTCGTAAAACTTAACGTGGGACCGTCTGTATGAATGAGACTACGTCAAAATATATCCTCATTATTATAACTGAGTTTTATTGTAATTTCCGTTGCCAAAAGAAAAGCAGACACTCAAATTATTAATAATTTTGTACGAGTATAAACATATTTTTTGATGTTTTCGGACTATCTATAATTAATACACATTGATTTACGTGATTCAATTGTTTGCTTTAGTTACTAATTAAGGTTTAGAATCAATGCCAGTCGATCTATTTATATTCCAAAAACTATCCTCCACCGATATATTTAATAGTAGGTTTTTGAAAAAACACACTAGGTCAAAGTAACCGGTGCAAATACAAGTACATATAGCCTACTGGGCTTCAGTTAAACATTTTTTTCAAAAGTGGCGTCCATAAATAATACCTTACTGCAGTTTAAATAAGTTATAATATGTTTAAATAATTATAAGTTGAAAAAAAAATGCAGCGATAATTGTTCACAATACACCATAATATGCCTTCAGGATTATGCTTTGTCGAATTGCCTAATACGTATCTATATAAAATTAACTAAATAAAGGTTGTTAAGAAGTAGATTCGCAAATTGATATAATCTATAATTATTTAAATTAACATTATACTTTGAAGAATATGGCACAAACTATGATTTATATTATCATTAACATCAGATATATCAGGTTTGATATGGCATTACCTATATAATGTCAAAAATATGAATTGAATTTAATGTCATAATGAAACTATTGTTTAATTAACACATATTACAAGACATTCATGTATGTTTTTGAGAATAACACTATATAAGGTATTTAATATATAACAAAATAGAAATTTAGAGAAGCGTGTATATGCACATAAAATTTATGTCAAGGGAAGTGTACCAACATATTCTTAAACGAATATTTTTTTATTATACATCAGAAATAGTTTAGAGATTATCTTTAATGTATTTTTTAACTAGGATAATGTTAAAATATACATAAACAATAATCCTGTATATGAAATTATATAACACGCGTTATGTATTATTCGAATTGTCATTCTTATAACAAATGCCTATCCATACTTTGCAGGAAATATAATTTGCTTTATGATACAGCAGAATATAACATATCAACACCTCCAATCACTCACGTCAGCGAGACATCAGAAAACAATATATTTGTATGTGAATATGACACATAATATTTATCAGTTAAGTCAGGATTTGAAATAATATATTATAACCACTTGTCATCAGAAATATAGCCTATGTCGTGTATTTCTCATATTCAATATTTTCAAAGATGATAATATTTTGATTTATAATTTATAAACGAAATGCCATATTTCTGTTTATCTATGATGGCTTCACATCTTTTTAGTCACAATTTAAATACTTTATTGCCAATGATGACAAAAATTCGGCACTAATCATTACAAAAATCGTTAATAAATCTACAAAATCATGACATCATATATGCGGATCAATGTGTATAGAAAAAAGCCCAGCTATTACACGTATTTACACTTAAGACTTAAAAACCATAATATCTCGATAAATCTGTCAAATAATCGGATTCAAAGAGCTCAACGGATAAGTTAAAAAAACTTTTATGATAACAAGAATTCCGAAAGATGCTTTTATCTCCCGACTCAAGCTTCTTTCTTTTAGACATAGAAGATCTTTAATTCGTTTTCGAATACGAATGCTTAATATAAGAAAATATAAATATACTATTGCCTCCTTATTTCGAATGGTTAAAGGACCTTAAATCAGCGATATAGGCGCAAAGTAAAAGATATATTCATCGATAAAAATGGTTACATTCATTTCAGCTATTATTAAGCAGGTAAAAATTAAGGTAACGATAGAGCTTGACGAAATACACGATTATGATAATTTGCTCAATTGGGTCAACTATATGACAAAATTAATGTCAGAACATCTGTCATCATTATTCGAAAAAACACTAATTATTTCGAATGATACATACTTAAGAATATTATAATGAATATTTTATTAAATATGCTAAAATATTTTCAGGCCAACAAAATGATTGCTATCGTATTTATAGACATGAATATTAATTGGATTTAAATTGCGTATAGAGATGTAAACAATGAATCCTTGCTGGATGGTTTATATGAAAACGCGGCATCATTTTCTCCATGAAGATGAATTCTTTGACAACATCATCTGAGATTCACTTGGTATCAAAAAGAAATAAAATCCTGACTATATTTTGAATGATAAAACTTAAAAGGTTTTGAATAAATATAGAGTAAATATATATCATAAATTAATAGTCATCAAATTTATAATCATAAATCTCGAATGATATCTGACGGATTTTAATGCAAAAACAACTCATGGTACTAAGATATAATATTTTCCATTTCTTCAAATGTTACATTTCTCTCTGGAATCTGGCAAATTTCGATCATAAAAAACTATGGTCTTTGTTTTTAATATTATATATCATCATAACAATCAATTTTTATACAGTCAGAAAAGTCGATCATCTTGATGCATTTTTAGTTCGATTCAAATGGTGTAAGTCTCTTGGAAATGACGCGTTTTCAACATTGTTAACAACCAATAGTCTGTCTGATACACGAAGAAAATTAGCGCTTGGTGTTCATGTGACCTGCACCAATCGATCAAAACTTAATCATGTCTAAGCAAATAGAAGAATATTTCGAAACTCAAAAGGGCTGATAGTTCTCCTTCTAAATATATTGATGATTAATTCTTTGTTCTTATTATTTGATGTCAAATTTGACTGGCACGAAAAAGCTTTTAGCGACTAAAATTTACCTATCTGACCTAGTTAAAAAACTATTATACCTTTGACACAACCAATAATCAATATAATTGAAAATGCATATAAATGAATGCGGAAACACATCTCGAAATTAACGTTTATGTACAAAAAACATATTTATCAACTATCATGCGTATCCTTGTCTAGATAATGCTTTTAAACGATAATATGTCAAAAAATCAACCTATGAATACTTTTACGATGCATCTAATTATATAGAATTTACATAGATAAAGTTCAACCTAAAAGAGGAACATTTCTGCAGATTATAATCATTAGCTCTACTTCGTAAGTAGGATCATATCTCTAGTATTACACAATTTCCGTCTGTCGGGCAATTTTCTTATATTTGTCAATGTGTAATAATTATTGATGATAATTGAATAATTAATTTGCTTGATTTTTTGAGATATACAAATATCGGGTAGGTGATTAAACGACCATCGTATTAGTTTCAATTCTCAAAATGGGAATATCTATGCAACTGTAAATCCCATGTAGACAATGTTGCCGTTACTAGGCAGAAAAGCAAAATTTCAATGAAAAATCACGAACGATAGCTCAAACCATTCTAAAGGTCTCAATTTAGAGATATAACCTATATACTTATTCAATTATATGAATCCTAATCAATATGAATATCTGATAATTTAATTTAAAGCTACAAATTTTTCATAATTAAACTTACCATACCAATTGATATAGGTATTATGAGCTCACGGCGATTGTCTGAGTACATTAATTATATGATTTGAAAATCTGCATGAATAAATGCAGATTATAAACACAAACGTATAAAAAATACATATAATTTATAGCACTACAACTATAACTCGACGCTTTTTGTCAAGATGTATTTTATTCGTATCATTTAGTGAATTGCGCTGATCGACATCAAACAAATGACGGTGACGATATTCACTTATTGGAGCAGTAGATGTGATAAACGACATTGTGAAAAATATATAGAGATGATATTTTACATTCCTTTTTACAACATACAATCATTGTTCAATAACCATAGAAAAACATTTTAAATCACATCAGAAAGATAAAAGTTTATTTTAATTTCCTTTTTAGATATCAGAAAACCTGTATGGATATATTTATAACATACATTATCAAATATCAGTTAACGATATTTAGTGTTATATTCAATATTAGTGGTATGCCATATTTTTAAATTAACCTCATATAGGAAAAAGTGTTTTTTGTGGATACAACAGTAACAAACGATATACATATCAGTTGTATTCGCACGTGAGAATGGAATAAAAAAGATAAATGAATTAAAAATATATTGTAGTAAATAAACGTCATTTCATATAAATTAAGATTCCTTTTTACAATTATTCATTTGTACAATTTCTAAATATATTTAGCCATATAAATTACGTGATGTGATACAAACATTAAATATGGTTCGAATTTTTATGTTCACATTGATAAATATAAATTGATGTCATACTAGGGTTTTGGTAACGATTTAACGAAATATTATTATCCATATAAACATACAAATGTATTATATAGATTTCTACAACCGATCTAAAATTTAATGTGGTGTAAAAATTTATGTAATGCATAAAAAGATGAAATCGATATACTGAATCTCTTTGCATATCTCAGTGATACATAATTATTTTCTCAGCCCTAAACCATCTTTTAAATAATATACAAAAATGATTTTGTATATTTTAGCCAATAGTAATGAAATCTTTTTGTTCGAACTGTTTATAATTTAGTTTCAACAATTTATTAATAAAAAAATATCAATATATTAAATGGAAACACAATAATAAAACTAATATTATATAGTATTGGACCAAGGTTTTTTTGGAGTTGATTATATTAATGACTGTGAAATAATAATAAAGGATTGGATGATTAGTTTGGTAAACCAACACACCTAAAATCATATATTGTTATCTCGCGATGAATTGATATATATTCACTCACATTATTTATGAATAATATATTAAAAAACATCTGCCAATTCATAATAATATTTAATCTTAATCTAATGATATTTTATATTAATTGAAATTCAATTATTTTTACTTATATTTTCTTAGTATATTATCAATATAATTTACAATATGTGTAGAAATGCTCGTATATCATATGCCTATATTTACAAAACTGCTTCGATGAGAATAAACCATCTGTTTAATGCTTTCAGATGTACAGATTTCGGATTATGATTTATTTTGTTTCATATCGTACAACAAGTGATTCTACAAAATTACAAAAACGGCGAAACTCCTTGGCATTGTTAAGACTTTGAATTATTCCTTTTGATTCCCATAGTATAAAAATCATTTTTACTTATTGATATCACAGTCAAGTTTAAAAGTTTCTCACTCTACCAATATATTAAATATATACATATAGCATAAATTCGTTGGAACATGATATAATGTAAATCAAGAATGAACTAATATTATGACCACTTTTACTCAGATATATTTATCATTTCTAATTGGATTGATTCGCCTCTAGTTCCCTGTAGTGAAGCTTGTTAAAAAAACATGTTGCCAAATTGAAAAAAATTCTTCTGATTTTATCAAATTGTATTTCGTAAAAAAATATTATATTCATTTTCACAGACTAATTCAACGTTAATTTAAGTATGGCTTATACCAGAGGATTCATAATTGTTTGCTAAGCACCATGGAGAAATTCTGATTTGAATTAAATCACCCTCAAACCTCTATAATAATTTCTCTTGTTTCGAGAAAAATAGATTTAAAACTTCGGGTCTATACTTAGCCGATATTTATCTAATAATAAATTTATAAAAGTCGTCAAAAAAATACACGCTATATCAGTGAAAGAGAATAAAATAAAATGAAGAAGTTTGGCTTGTGATAGAATACTGTGAAAAATTAATTAAAAAATTCGACGAACTAGACCATTTTATCTTTAATTATATATTAATTTATTAATAACTACTATATTTACATACGACTTTTTTTAATCTACATTTGTATTTTTTCATTAATACATTTTAAATTTACAAAAAGATTACCACAAAATTAATAAATACAGAATTGAAAAATACATATTAATAGGATAGTGATAACCTAAGAATGAATATTTTTGTCAAATTAAAATAAAATAATGTAATTTTACTATTGATGTGGTGATTATTTAAATGATACCTTGATAACTTAACTCTCATTCAAAATTAAATGTATATATATAAATCTGTATATATTAATACATCTACCATGTAATTAGAGTGAAAATATCGTTAAACCAAAGTTTTTGTAAGTTAGAAAAAATAAAAACAAAACATAACCATACAGGAATATATAATTTTTAATTCTATTTTCACGTGTAATTAATTGAACAAAGACGTTGATTATATTCGTTTTTACATGCAACATTTCTTATCGAAGCCTTAATACGTTATTATGTGCGAACTTAATTAAAAAATATATTTATATAACGTGATAAAAAATACAGAATTTCATAGACGCTGTCATATTAACAATATAATTAAAAGTAAAAAAATTCACATTAATTGAAATGAGAATTTTAATGAACTTGTTCGGAGAAAATGACACATAATTCCAAATATATTAAAAAATATAAGATATATATATATTTTATCAATACTCTGTATAGAAGATGATACGGAAAGGCAACATTGTAGATGTCATAAAACTACTAATATTTAATAACTAAATATAATCTATTTACCAAAATCGCATCAAGTTAAATCTTATCGTATATAAGAATAAATCAAAATATATTGTAAATATTTCACTTGAAAAAATTCATTTAATATTTTTTTGAACCCATATAGATATGAGGTTCAACGGAATTAGATGAGATAAACATCAAGCAATCATTACATTACTTTTTAAAATGACTTATCTTGATTTCAGATATATTTTTCTTATGTTTTTGACAAAGAATAATATTTATCAAATCAGATAACACCTAAGCGTAAACAGAGAACAACACCATGATAAATATAAAATACATTTTTTTGAATTATCGTTCTAAACTCTCGTGAAACGAAAACTCCAAATTGGCATTATAATTTCGCTTGACCATGTAATACATTAATTATATGTACGAGAGCGATTGAATGAAGAACTAAAATATATATATTAACACGAATACATTATGGAATATAAATGTTTAATGATTTTAACATT
>JWZT01005595.1:75717-89650 GCA_000827895.1 Thelohanellus kitauei | reverse complement strand
CTTATATTGTCTGTAAAAAAATTTGTTAAATACAAAAACTAATAAATATTTTGTTGATTTATATATGATTTTATGTATATCAAATAACAATTTTTGATAGTATTTAGTTACAGTTGAAGTAGATTTCGATGTTTTTTTTTTGACATATAATATCAAAATATTCATTCGTATCATACGAAAGAACATATTTCTTGAATTTTATAGAAATATCCTCAAAATGAATATTTAGAATTATTTTTTTTTTAAGATCAAGTATTTTTACTATTTGTGCAAACAAAAGTTTTGTACGGAATAATGAGTATAAAATGAAAAATGCTTTCCAATATTATTCAATAAAAATAGCTGTAACATACATTATTCAATTTAAAAGGATCAATATTATTAATATTTATCTTTAACTAGTTTTATAATATATTGTACAAAATCCTTAACTTCATTTTCGTCAAAATTCGAATTTCTTCATGTATATTTGTTAAAAAATGCAAGAATAATATTTTTTAATTGATACTGTAATGGACTAGTTGTTTTTTATATCCATGAAATAATAATTGTGAATATATGTTTATATTAATTATATGGAATGGGAAAACACGAAAATTATGATATCTAGAGGTGTCATATGAATTTTTACGTCATTATATGTATGAGCATTTAAGATTTGTTAAATAATTGTGTGGTATAATTTAGTCTAAGAGCAAGTTCGTCCTTAAGTAAAAACATTAAATAAATTGATAACTTTTTTTTATATTCAGTAAATTATTGTTATCTGGTAGACGGTTAAATGACTACACAGTTAAAGTAATCAAATAATATGGATCGCGATTCTATGTGGCTTTGATTATGTAGTTAAGATATCTACGCACTCCAGTAAATTTTAAGGTTTCTGTCTATTCTAGACTCATTACACTTAAAAATAGATAAGACACTGTTTTAATTTACAAAACCGAAAAATTTAGATTTAATGATAAATAAAATATATTAATCAAAATATAGATATGACACCCTACCTTCAAAAGAAAAATGGAATAGTTTTTTTTCAGACGTCTTATTCCACTTCTTGATTAAGATGATTTACGTATAGAAATAGTCATTAATTATAATTGTATAATAATATATAGGTAAAATAGAGATAACTTTAGGAGTCATGCGTTCATGCAGCAAACAAATAAATTTCATAGAATTTCAAATATTTGCACTCAGATTCGTTTAGAAGATGTTACCCCTATGCCCCACAACTTTTATCATTCGATTCATGATGCAAAAATTGACACAAATAAAAATATTGTCAATTCTTGTAAAATATACTTTTTAATTACTTCATGTTTATAGAAAGTCTGTGTACTTGCGATTCTACATATAATCAATATTAGTTTTAGAAGGATATTTTTGTTTACCAATGACTAGTGATATTCTTCCATATAGTCAATAAAAGTAGTAAAATAACTTTAAAATTATTAAAAAGCAGAATTTTTGCGAAACGCAACTAGTTAATCATACCAAAACATTTTTTAACTGATAAAATACATATTCTTCTAGATAAATAATTCATATATCTGAATATTAGGTTCAAAATCACTGACATATATTAGAAATATATTTACAATATATCCCTAAATCAAATATATTTGAATATGAACATTTCATAAACTAATTTTTATAAAATTATTAGAATATATAGGTGTTGATGATAATTAAAATACAATACATATGATAAAACAGACTCAGGATATGATATAACGGTTAGGAAACATATTAAGCAGACATCCGAAATATATACATATAGCTTCGATAAAGGAAGATCTAATTAGTGTATTAACTGTACGAGTGTTAACTTTAAAGATATATTTGTTTCAAAATCACGATGAATACATTTTTTCAACACAACTATTTTATATTTTTATGTAAAATGACTTTGTTTTTTCCATTCTCTATTTATTTGGAATCAATAATGTCTCTTATAGTTTATATATTCCGTAATACTAGAGTATTTTGATTTAATTTTTTGATTCTGTCTCGCTTTTATAAAAAAATATCAGTGAATTCTATAGGAACATATCTTTGAGGCGTTGTAAATGTTTTGGAAATATAATTAAAAATATCTTTAGATATTCCTTAATGATCTACAAATATAGTATTCTGTAATTATTCTCACATATAATGATCTTGAATTCGAGAAATCGTTTAAACTAATCTAAAACATTTTTAGAATTTTCTTGTAATTTTTCACGATATAAATAAATTTGACTTGTATGCTATTTCTACAAGATTGAACATCAACGCATAGATTGTCGGAATATTGGGATAATGCTGTGTCTTTTTATTAAAATTGTGACACATAAAATGTTTTTTGATATAGTCTAATCTACATTCATTCATATCACTTCTTTCTAAATTGATCTAGTTATTTTGTATATAGTTAAGGCATTAAAGATTCGATCAAGAACAGATATAATATTGCAATCACGAGTAAACTGTTTTGCATAATTTTGCCTTGGAATATAGAGACAGTGTTTTCCTCGTATTTTAACAAGGGAAATATTATATCCAACCAATATTAATATATTTATATCCGATTATACCCTTTCATCAAAGATTTTGTGCAGTTTGTGCGACATTACACCATTTTCCATTCAAAATTGGCCGACTTTCCGATGATGACATTCAAACATTCCGATGTTTAATTTATTAGAACACGTAAATTTTAGGAAGATACTTCTCTTTTAGAAAGAATCTAATCTCTGTAAACGACAGCACATATTCCACTCTTGAATCTGGATGAATATCATCACAACTCTAAAAGTTAGAATCCATATAAATATTAATTTACTTAAAATAACAACTTCGGAAATTTTGAAGGTCCTTATCGGAAAGTCGGCCATTAGGAATGAAAAATGGTGTAAGCTGAATTAAATTTCGTCAAAATATCATGCGATTATATTTGGTTATTAGATAAATTTTTACTCGTATTTCAATATGTATGTGTTTTATGACAAAGAATACATTATGCATTAATATTTAATATAACTCAAATTGTTACCCATTGTCAGTCGCGAATTATATAGTGTTCTATTATATAGTAAACACATAATAATTTTTTTATATAAAACCTCCGAATTTCGTTTCATGTTTTTACGCATATTATAAACTTTTTTTATACATATGAGCTTAAATTTTAAATGTAAAATGTATATCTTGAAATAAAACAATTTAGTGAAAAGAATAACAATTGAAATAGATGTTTCAGTTTCACTTTTTATTGTTAATCTATTGGAAATATTGAAAAGCTTGAGCTATAAATTTTTTTTAAATCGACTGACATAATCATGCCACAATTAATGATTATTTGGATAGATTAAGCCCTCTTAGAGACAAGTTAAAAAAAATGATCTGATTTATAATCAATGAAATTCTTATTTTCATGATCGGTATTACTCATTCGACTATCGATTAATAATCTATTTTATTTTAAATGACCAATTCCATTTTCCGATATGGAGTACCCGTATCTATTATTTTTCGTTTTACTCAGTCATGAATCATAGCTTTTTAGTATTAATATGTATTTTTCCTAATACCGTACATTGCGGTCTATAATCTGCGACTATCACCCAAAATATTTAACGCTGCTGCTTGTATGACTAATCAGTTGATATATGATTTTTTACCATTTACAATGCAAGCTGGGTTAAATGTGTTGTTATTTTCAGAAGATTTGAACTCTGCTTCGTATATTTGTAAAAACATATTTTTTGTTGCACATTGCCGACGCAGTTATATATATCTGATGAGCTTTTTATACCAAAAAATACGTTCTGGTGATTTCGAATATTTTATAAAAAATAAAATAAAAATTAAGGAATATACATGATCAATTGAATTTATTGTACTACTTCAATATATCGCCAATTTTTTTTATATTCCTACAATTTTATCATATATCATAACAACTAAATGAAATATATTTATAGTTTTCAGATGGGTCAATTAATTTTGTCTGTAGTAACTGGCATTCTAATTGGAAATAATAAAAATGTATACAGCTGAATTAAATAGGATACTGTTGATAAAGCTAACAAACATAACAAGGTAAAAATATAATCGAATAATTAAGATTGGTTAGATAAATATTAAAACGTAGATGTTTTAATAGATTGGAGAGGAAAAAATGAATCAGAAGCACTGAATGTTACAATATCGTGCTATAACATTTCTAAACCTAAAGTCAAGGTTGGGTACAGTTCAGATTCTGCTACAGGAATTAATTTATCTGAAATTCGATTTATGATGTCTTCAAATAATGAGAGTAAAACGCTTATATTAGATTTGAAATTATTGTAAAATTCAAAACAAATTGGAGCTGGATAATACATCGAAGCACCAACAAAACCCTTAAAGTGATAATAAATACCAAAATTGGATCTAATAACTTCTGTTTGTTATTAGAAATTAAAGTAGTATGGATAGACCTCAGTATGAGTGTTTATTTTTATATAGATAATCCAAAGGGCACAACATCGACCACTCCTCTTACTCCATCATACGATACATACATGTTGATAAAGGTGATACCAAAGCTTTATAAAAATATACACAAGTGTAATCCAACCAATACAGTAATTCTAAATCAAATATTTTTTAGAAAACACGATCTATTATAAAACAAACAACTAAGGTATATTTTTATATATCAATATAGAAAATTCAATCAACAAATACAAAACCAACAAATGATGATATTGATCAAAGGCCACCGGTTACAACTAGATATTATTATGGATTTATGAATCCAATGTATGAATTTATATTGACTAACAGTTAATGAAATAAAAATAAAAATTTATTTTATTATTCATTAAAAGTTCATATATATTATCAAAAGATACATTTATCGATATCGAATAATCTTTCATATGTACTGTCGAAATCTTCTTTATTATCTTAATAAATGAAAATTGAACCAAATATATTCGTTTTGTAATTCTTCGTATATTTTATATTTTCATTATATTACTTTTGCAATTCATTTCATTCGAAGAAAGATTTCAGAAATTAAATATAGACATTAAAAATCATTCGCGAATTATAATTTTATTGTTAATAGACATATTCACTTAAGTATTCATACGTCAGTAATAATCGTTGTAGTTATTTAATATTCACTCTCATTTAAAATAGATTTCATCCTCAATATCCAAAACATAAGTTATTTATTGTACAAATCATAAACTTTATCATTATATGATTTGTTGGATTATGTACAGATATAATGTAATATAAAATGACTTAAACAGCTAGCATATAAATTGAGTATATTGAGAGAAATATATGGATAAATTATTTTGATGAATACTCGATGAATTGATATCATTGTAAGCTTTTAATTCATAATCGATAAAATATATTTGATTCAAATTTTATGACAGGTAATGTAAAATCAATTTATCCCCATTCGCTATTAAAAATACAAAAACATTATTTTTTATGGTAAAAGGAAACAGATAGATACATAGACACTAAATATACTCAAAAATTGTTTTACACTCTAATAGATGCGCCTAACCCCAACTAGAAAATTTTGAAGAATTTACATTATACATATAAAGCCATGTGATAACTTGGTCAAATAAATAAATGAATATTATAAATCATTGGTCAGAGGCATTGTTCGATTTTAATTTTTCGTAAAAAAAATATTAGGTAAAAATTGTTTCAAATCAACATAGAGTAAGAAATCAGCTAACTGATTAAAAATATTTTCTTATGTTTTGAATCTTAGACATGAAATTGTTTAAAGGAAATCATAAAAACAATTAAACTATGTGAAAATACGAGCACTTAAATATATGTATTTAGAACACTGTCGTAAAATAATAAATTAATCATGATTAGCGTATGTATCAAAATGTTTTTACAGATTGCATATAAAAAATAATGAGAAATCGATCCGTAAATGTGCACGTGATTTTTCGATAAAATAAAACGAAGTATAATGAAATTTTTATACAAGAATTAGTAGCATATGTGATTATATCGATGAAAAACTTTTGGAATAAAATAATATCTAATTCCGTGCTATTAATTTAATACAAATCAATTATTACTTGAATGAAAATCACGTTATAACATTAACAGAAATGTAGAATTTATTCAGAGAAAGATCAGATTTATCTGTCTATATGGGTACTAGCGTTTTTACAACTAAATATATGAACAGATATCAACAAATTTGTTTGATGGATCATTGAAACATAAAATGATAATTGAAAGCCCGGCGGTGTTTTTGAAATACTCACAACAATATTTTGAAATTTGTTTAGATATGTTGAAAAGAAAATATATTATTATTTATATCAACAATATATCTATAATCTTGGCATATAGATATCTCCCTTAACAGTGAAAAAAATATTTTTTAATTTAATTACTTAAACTATATTCGTTGAAAAATACTTTTTTTTCCTATAATTACATCTAAGAGAATCGTCAATTTAAATAAATTTTCTATCCCTGTGAAATCAACTTTTTATTTTTAGGATATTGTCATAACGTAAATAATAGAATATATATATATTACGAAAATTAGATTCCTTTACTCGTCTAAGGTCGCATCAATATTCAAAATAACGAAAATAATTTAATACATTTGTATTATATTTGATATCAATACCAGACAATTTATCTGCTTTTTTTTCAAAATGTAAAGAAATAGTAATCCAATTTGCATAGATAATTATATATTACATATTTATCTTTGACGTATTCCTCATAATACATGTTTTTATATTAAATGAATTCGAATTTTGGATATAATATATTTTTGGGATTGTCACACTATTGAATTTAATTACATATAAATGATGAGAAAATTCACCATATTCCTATTCTAAATTCCATTTAATAATACAAATATTTTATTTCCAGTATCATAAAACTCTAAAACTTCTGTAGATTTAATTACACTTTGCGAATCTATCCAGCACATCTTTTGTAAGATTCAGTAAAAGATGCTGAGATGGACAATATGGGTTTTTTTAAAATATTAACACTACATTTATGTATACATTACTAAATATAGGAAAAGATGTCTATATGAGTTATTTTTAAAGATATATGTTTGTTAAAATAACTCGAAATATCGGTAGTACTCAGTATACAGAGTGAAAATATGATTTATTTCATTATTGAACATCACAATCAAAATCTAGTTAATGATCTTGAGATGAATTAATAAAAATTTCAGATTTACTTCATTCAAATACATGGCAAATATTAGATAAATCCAGTAGTTATTATTAATGCATTAACTCATCTATTGCTATGGATAATAATGTAAAATAAATAATACAAAACTTTCCTCAATTTCTCCTTTAAGAAATCCTATGAAAATCCTAAAATCGAATACGTATGATAAATTACTGTATATAGCCTATTTACGTTAAAATACCTTATTACGAAAATTAAATAATAAATGTGATTAATTTTATGCAGTTAAATATATTCAATTTAGTCGATATTTTACAACTGCTGGCTAATATCTGATTTTTGTATTTAATATCATGTGCGGAATTCGAATTGATATAATGACGATCTTCGAAAGTTTGTATGCGCAAATTATTGTTATGTGATATTAAGATTGATCTAAGTATTTAGTCCATAAATTTCAATAGATAAATGTGAATGAAATCAATTTAAATATTATTTCAAAAATATTTCTGATGGCTTTTATCGTTGAATCATGCCGCATCAAATATAAAAAACTGTTTTTAACGTTCAATTTTACATCTAAAGTGTAAAAATTATTTTTTTAGATAAAGTATTTAACTTACAATAATATTTATATTGAATATCCCGTTATCAAATTACGCACAACAATGCAGATAAAAAGTATCATGTGTATTCAGACCTATTTACAGTTTCATACTGGTTATAAAAAAATATCAATGTGGCTTATTTATTGTCTTAAGGATAATTTTTATATTTAATATACATTTATTTTTGTCATACCTACACAAATTTGTTTATTCATCCTCTTTAAAGAAATATGCATGTAAATAACTGATCACATTTGAAAAATAGTATTTACAGGAAATTTTAGATACAAATATTCTATGGATCTTTAATATTCTATTCCATAGAAACTCACATTCATATAATTAACACCTTAGTAAAGTCAACCGAAGTATATTCNTGTAATAAATTATTTTAAAATAAACATTTTTATAACAAAATTTATCCAAATTATTTTTTTCTGGCACGTTGCATCAAACAGCAATTATTTTTACACCTCTAAAATACCTTTATTCCATTAAGCACTCCTAACGGATTATCTCTCTATACCTGGATTCTTCCTTATTAGTATTTTTGGAATTACATCATTTCTAGGGCTATTTTTTTAATAATTCATAACTATGTCTAATATTTATATAAAGAACGAAGCATCGTGTTATATACAAAAGAATTATGAGTACTTATACAAAATATGTTAAATAAAATCCACACCTCATCTCTCTAACTGCTCAAGTTTGTTATTCAATGTGTCTCAGAAATTTAGATGTGAATCTTGAAAAAAAACGATTAAAATAAAAACAATCTATTGAGTTTAAAAAAAACTGTTTATATCTTTATGGAAAACACTATGTGATAATGTTGGTTAGTGGCATAATTTCATATTCTTTGGAATTTGAAGACGATTATATATTAAATATTTAAACATTATGTATTTACTATGTTCAATTGTTGTCTGTACAGATTACGATCATATTACAATTATTCAAATATTTTAATGAATAATATTCAAAATGTAATAAATTTAATGATGTTGAAATAATGTCCTGATTCAATAGAATTATCAAAGGTTTCTCATTTTTTTAAAATACTTGTATTTAATTGGTGATGTTTTAAAATAATAAAATCTTATTTTCTTAATGAATCAAACAAATTTTGAATATATATATATTTTTTAATATTTTTGTAATCTATTGTTTTCCAACGAATTTTCATTAAATGTATATAGACATATCGTTTGGGTAAAATTTTTTTTTTTGAATAATAGGGCTAAATTTTTGAGAAAACGCTAAAGAATCGAAATTAACACATTACATTTGTATAAGCTGGTATGTGAAAAATATGTTTGAGATCGTTTTCATCGTAAACCGTTCACCTCTCATCCGAAGTGCATTTGAGCAATATACAAAAAATTGTTATAGAATTACACTAAATATTATGTTATCTCATTTTAACTCAAAATTAAAAATTATATCTCACGTGAACGATTGTGAATAAGACCTGTTGGATTTAGGATTAAACCATAGTAATTTTATTAAATAAATTCATATTACACACTGGGTTGTTTGTAATATGATTTTACAATGCTTCCACATTTTTTGTTTATTTAGCTCAGAGATATCTTAAATTATCACAATTTATAATTGAAAGAGTATTCATCGAAATATTATATCTAAATCATTTTAAATATATCAATAGAAAAAAAAATCTAAAAATTACTAATTAATTTACAATAATATCCATTTAAACTGGTTAATATTCTTAAATGTTATTAATTATATCATACAAAACTACAAACAAGGAAAAGAACGCGCAATCGTTAGAAGAAGATATCTGACATAACCTCTATTATTGTCGCACTGAATAGACACAGGATAGCTCAGAAGGCGAATACCAAATATCTGCTACATAGATGTTTTCTTTATATGTTAAAAATACAGTGTAAAGACGCTACTAGAATTATCTTTCATATTAACATATAATAGTATGTTGTAAATCGCTAATTCAATTACAGAATTTCTATTGTGTAATTCCAAAATTATAAACGGTATATGAGTAAATAAAAAAAAGGTATTAAATTTTCGTGAATACTCAAAATTATATTCACGCTCATTCATTTATGTAAGTGTATATATTTTGATCTTAATTCTGTAAACAAGTATGTCGAGTAAATTAATTAGATTATTTACGATATATTTGAATAATAAATTATAGTTAATCTAGTTTTATCTAAATATGTTAAGAAAAAAACAAATCATAACATTTCATAAATTTTTTGTGAATAAGAAGAGATTTTTAATCGATAAACTATGAAACGCGTAAAAGATAGCATTAATATATGTGAAATTTAATCAAAAACGGCATTAATGATTATATCATATAGATATCTTCAAATAACTTTGTCGTAAATATGTAATATTTATTGTGGACCTTATATAAAATATTATAATAACTCTCCAAATTCTTTCAGTGTTTTATTCAAAAATAGCAATATTATTTAATTACATTCGAAAAACGTCATTTATCAAAATAGAAATTGATATTCACATAAGTTTTTCCAGTATTCAATCATTCTTTGATTTTCGACATTACAGGAACGCCCATAGATGTAAATCACCTTCAAAATCTAACAAGATCGATTAGGTAAATCTTTATGATACCACAAAGAATCGTTCAATGGGATCATTATTATATATAGGTTGTAATAGACAAATATTATATTGTGTTAAATTTAATACGAAAGATATAAGGTCTAATCACTTATGTTTCACTGTTATCTTGAAAATATATACTGGTCTACGATAAGTTAATCATATCCTCTTTACAAAAATACCGGTATTAAAAGGTTGAAATACACAACGCATATGTAAATATACCATTTGTTATATCTCTAATATTATGAATTAGAAAAAGTTGTATGAAAAATATTTTTTTTTGTTTTATATATATATTTGTTTTTAAAAGTAATTTGGATTTTAAAACAGTTTACATAAATTAACAAACCAAATTCTAATTATCATTACAATATACTATGTCAAATATATTTTATAATAATGTTATTAAAACACGAAAACAACCTTAATAACCCTGTTATAAGATGCAGATTTTTCCAAGGTATATCCCTGCAGCTTGTACAACAATCAAGATAATATGGTAATTGTTAGCTTATACACTACATTATTGACTTAAATCAAGATGTTTTTGCCAAGATTTATACTCAGCGGTTTATGTACAAATGTACTATTTATACAGATACACAAATACGATATACATAAAGTAAATTGGAAAAAAATCATTAATAAATCTTTCTATAAACAATATTAAATATTTCAACTCGAAAGTGAGTGAAGAGATATCTAATAATTTATAGAAAAATTTGCGTGTGGTATAATCATATTTTGAGATTGACATCTAAATCTATTCACAAGAAAATTATTTATTGTGTTAAAAACAACATTCATAAATATTTTAGGAACAATATTTACATATTTTCATGAGATAAAACTTTTGTTTCTCATACAGTAAATAAAACTATTGTAGCGACTTATTAGATTTATTCGGGGTATGTATATATTTGAAAACATTTTTTTAATATTTGAAGGATTATTGAATATTTTAATTAACTGACCGTAATGATTTGGAATATAATTATGACTTAATATTCATCTATTAGTTAAAACTTCAATAATTGAACAATGTAGAAAACATGTTTATTTGACATAAAATGTTGTATTTACTACTATATTTTCTCTATGAAAGTTTAATGATTCTTTTATTTTTAAACTAATTTATCTACTAAAAAAATTGGATACAATAGATTTAATTGATTTTAATTGTATTCAATTATGTAAATCGGAGTTAAATATCAAGAACAAAAGTATATTAGAAAGATTACTATACTACTGGTACCTTACAAACAGCAGTTTTGTAAGTAATTTGACTAGATTTGAAGTAAATAATAAATTTTTATTTTAAAAAAGCCAAGAATAAAAGGTTCGATTTTTTATAGATAAACATCTTTTTGAGTAAATTATTGATCAAATTTGTTACTAAAGAATTGTAGATCGGATCGAGTTAATATAAGAAAATAAATAAATCGTGTCGTAATTGGAAAGATGAATTTATAATTTCAAAAATAATTAGATGTTAATCAATGTTTACATTATTAACAAGGATTTTCATTAAAGCCTACCAATTATTAAAAAATTACTTGAACCGATCAAAAATGAATGATTGTAAATGATAACCTATTGCTTTATCTATGAGATATTCTAAATTCTTAGACTTGATACATTTGCGCAATTATATTTTGTGTACTACTGGATGTATTTCCATTTTATCAATGATAAAAAAAATTTTTAAAACGGAATTACATTTTATTGATAAGAAGTCATTAATAACAATACATCGGTCCACATTACCATCAATAACTTTTTTTAATTTGAAACATGAATAAAAAAAATTAAATATATAAGGGAACGATTGAATCAAAGTGTGACTCGTAGCTTCTCATACTTGTTTTTATCAATTTATAGCCCTGAAATTGGACAGAAAGTAATAAAAGTTCACCATGGTAACTTAAATTATTTACGTATATGAGTTTAAACTAATAAACTGTTCAAGTTTGTATAATTATGTTCTACATCGCCGCCTAAATATCACGATGTATAAAATGAATTTTTCAAATCATTTTTACTTGGGATCATCATGGATCTTAACCTCAAATTGTAAATATGTTTGCAAATATTATTAACATAAATCATAATATATATTACAAAGAATTATGAAACACTAAAAACACAAAATTATCGTTATTCCAAGTTGGAAAAATATTGGTACAAATATATAGACAGCATTAGTCTCCAGATACAAATTTTCTTAATATATAATATATTCGACATGAAATATGATAATTTGAAATATAATTTTCTATTTACCTGGCCTTTGATAAAGGCAACGGTGCTTAAAAAAATTGGTGTTGTGTCTTTTATTTTAATTCATATTTTTCAACTGCAGTTACAGTGTTTTGGTTTATCTATCTTAGCAATTCTTTTATGTTTAATAAATTTTCAAAGATTTTTGATGTTCAAAAATACCAGTAAAGTATATTTTCAATTTATTATATATGTTTAATTAGTTGATACTCTTAAAAACTCATATTTTAAACGTCTTGGCTTTCTATGTAATAGATATCAAAATCATTAGATTTTTCCAATGCTTTCACTATTTAAAAATTAAACATATTGGTTTTTGGGTAGACTCCACTTAATGTAACTTTACGCGCATGCGTCATGAGGCTCAAAATATCAATTGTCTATTTTATCTAAAATATCATATAGTGTGGAATTCTCATATATTATTACATAAACGATTTCTAACATGCCTTAATATAAAAATAATTTCATTTGTACATTATATTTCAATACTTTTAGTTGACATTGTATCTACAATGTCATATCTAACTTGATATTTCGGATTGTTTTGATAATATTAATCATAAGTCTGTGCCCTCTACTTCTAAGGTGCATGTTAATTTTAATATTTATAGAATATATGAAAGTGTGAATCAATATCTTAACAACACTAAGTTTATTTTATTCTAAAGCTTCGTATTCGGCAATATGAGAAAGAATATTCTCGAAGGCCTATTCTGGTGTTTTCCCAAACCTTTCTCGCCACATTGTTTCATCTAATAATTATTTAAACATTTGATACCGATTTTTGGCTGCAGTAAAAATTCTCCTTGTCTGGCCACCTTTTAATAAGATTTTTTAACGGAGGCCCAGTAAGCCTAGTCGTTGTTTGTATGGGCACTAGTTAACGGGTCCTAGTGTGTTATTAAAAAAGCGACTCTAAAAAACAAACTATGGTTCAAAGTTTCATGGACGTACGGCGGATTCACTGGAAGTGTTTCTAAACCTAAATTATCAACAAAAGGCAAACCCTTTTATGAGCAAATCCATCTGTGTGAATGATGGATCCTCCAAAAACATGTCTAAAATCATACATGATATGCATACCTTATAATTAACTCTTTCAGAGTGTCTGCTTTTCTATTCGGAATGCAGATCACAATACCAATCTATGTTTTAACCAAGAACAATACTTTTGACGTAGCCTCGAACATACCAAGGACCCAACGTTTAGG